>RCUC01109156.1:0-39655 GCA_003697995.1 Taxidea taxus jeffersonii
AAAAAAAATAGAAAAATAATGTGAAATACATTTTAAGGCATTTTTAAAATGTTATCTCACTTTACAGAAAAGCAGACCAATTTTGCTTTTTTTTTTTTAACCTGTTTTCTAGACTATGCAAATAAAATATATTCAGAGTAGGAAAATTTGGGAAATAGAGAAAAACACAGTGCAAAGAACAAAATGGGCCTGAGATCCTGACACTTAGATAACCTCACTGGTAATGGTTGGATGTGTATTTCCAGTCTTCCCTGCTTTGTGTTAATTCTTCATTTCATTTTTGAATATTTAACTTTCAGGAAAGAAATTGAGCCTTTTCTGCCCCCGCTGAAGCCTGATTACTGTGTGAAGCAGGCCATGAAGGCCATCCTCACGGACCAGCCCATGATCTGCACCCCCCGCCTCATGTACATCGTGACTTTCATGAAGAGGTAACTGTGCGGGTTCCCTCCTGGGTCAGGCCTCCCCCAGGACCGACCGCCAGCCAGTGCACGCTTGCTAACAGACCCCTTTCTCATTTCAGCATCCTCCCTTTTGAAGCAGTTGTGTGCATGTATCGGTTCCTAGGAGCAGACAAGTGTATGTACCCATTCATTGCTCAGAGAAAACAAGCCACAAACAATAATGAAGCGAAAAATGGCATCTGAGGATCTTTTTTGTACGGAGTATCGTTTCTATCAGAAGACGATCCAGGTGTTTCAGTCCGACCCACATCAGCATTACTGACAGTCTCTGGATTCTAAACCCACGTCGACTTTTTTTTTAATCAACTTAAAAAAAATAAATAAATGAAGTGCAAATTAACTGACTAGAAGACTTGGAAACGTGATCAGCATAAATGAGCTTACGTTGTTGCCAACAGGGTCCTTTGACGCAGAACCCTGAAACCTGTCCTATCTTTTAGACAAGCACTGAGTGACATCTCCAGGCTACCATTATTTTTCTTAAAGAGAAAGCCTAGAGATGGGAACGACAGTGTGTTTCACCTGTGTGGTTTTTTTTTTTTAATCTCCGTAGAGTTTATTAATTCTTGTAATTAAACTCTAGCCAATTGACATCCTTGCAACTTCAAGGACTGCTAATGCTATATTTTCTCGTTTTCTAAGTTTCAGTTTTGCAAAGCCCATGGGGCTGCTTGTGGTGTTTGTGTGTACAGCTCTTTTAAAAAAGGAATTTTGAAATCTCCATCAATTTGAAGTAAATGATGTTTGATTATTACAGTAACGGGATCAGGTCTCTTTCTTAAAGTCATAAGGACTAAAGTGTTAGCCGAATTTTTAATTTTGTCTCTGAAATCTTTCCTTAAAGCTCTATTCCTCTGGAGACCTGCTTATCCACAAAGGTCATACATTTTCTACCTGTGAATTTTGCTGCATACAGAAAGTGCCCTTTCCTCAGGAAGTTGCTGTGTTTCATTTCTTTGAATGGACTTTTATCTAGAATACATAGCAGCTCTGCAAAGGAACAGTTTCTAAAAATGGGAACTTGTGCATTAAAAAAAAAAGGTACCCATTTTTGTGCCAACTATGATTAGTGAGGGGGAAAAATCATATTCTATGGAGTACGTATTGGAAGGGTGTAAAGATTCTTTTGAAAGTTTTATTCACATTGTAGAACAGCAATTGACATTTTTACAGTATTTTTTTGTAAAGCAAACTATTTTGTGCCTTGAATTTGGTAAATGTGTATTAGTGAAATGTTGTTAAAGTGGACTTCTACCTCTGTATCTAAATGTATACCATCCACTTGTAAATTACTATAAACTATTATGTGATTGCTTTTTTTTTTTAGAATGTCTTGTTTAAATAGCAACCAATGTTTAAGGCTATTAAAATAAGCCATCTTTTACTAATTAATTGGGAAGTTTTATAAAGGACTGATTAAATTTAAAGAATTAACTTACATGCCTCTGACTGTGTGATTACTAGTGATCAGCAATATTATAGAGAAAATCATTGCATTCATATCACACCTTAAAGAAAAAAAATGTTTGAATAGATAATGTTCAGGAACAGCCATTAACAACTTAGGGTGCCATATACTCAAATTTCCATTGTTACCATCCACTTAGATGAGATACTTTATCAGGGGCTTATTAACCCTGAAAGTGGGAAAACAGCATCTCATTACCTCTGAGTTTGCACCACAGATCAGATCAGCACTGTAATCACTTACGGGAAAGTCCTGCTCACTGTGAGTGTCCCCGACCCTGGTCTTAAGGAATCACTTCATTTATGTTTGAATTTCTCTAAAAAGAGAAATGATAACCAAGTCTGAGGCTATTATAATAATTGAGGCACTGGGTGCCTCTTAATTTTCAACTGGGGATTGAAAGAAATATTTTGAAGTAGTGCTTCCTAACACTGTGGGGTTAGGAAGAGACCGTTCTTATCCAAGTTTATCCGGTTCTGCTTCCCAGCCAGCCCAGAGCACACTCAGACCATCCTAGAGAAATCTGTGCTACTTTCATGACTCGTTTATTGATCTTAAGACTAAGGAAGGTCTTCTTTACATTTAATGTTATTCTCACCCGTTATAATTTAAACCTATTTCTATTTTCGTTCAGTACTGACCTTATAAGCTTGCCCATCTCTAAGTTTAATAAACCTGATGCATTGAACATTCTTGTATAACTCATCAATTCCCTAGCCCTCGCCTAGTTTAATTAGTTTTGTGGCTCCCCCTTGAATACTGTCCAAGTTCTCTTTCCCGCCGTTAGCTGTGGAGTTGGAAAGGGACAGAGTTAGTGCATGTTTAGGACTGCAAGATTCCTATGTGTTGTATCTGTTCAGCCCAGTACCACATTGTTAAAGTTTTTTTTTTTTCAAGATTTTTTATTTATTTATTTGACAGAGATCACAAGTAGGCAGAGAGGAAGGCAGAGAGAGAGGGGAAGCAGGCTCCCTGCTGAGCAGAGAGCCCGATTCGAGGCTCGATCCCAGGACCCTGGGATCATGACCTGAGCCGAAGGCAGAGGCTTTAACCCACTGAGCCACCCAGGCGCCCCCCCCCGCCCACATTCTTAATATAATGCTACTTTGAAGATGACTGCTGTTTTTTCTAAACAGGAACTCCCCTCGTCAAACCTACATACTAGTGTTGATCACATAAGTAATTGCGGAAGTTACTTTTCTTGCTGATTAATAATCTACCACACACCCCCACGCCCCCACACCCCCATACCCCCCACTGCCGCCCCACCTCGTCATTCATGCTAACTCTAGGTTCTCTTTTTTGTCATCTGACCCATTCAGGCCAACGTTCAGGGCTACTGGGCTCAAGGCTAGCACCCAGGGAGCACTTCTGTGCCTTACCTATAACTGATTTGTGCCTTCCTCCCCACCTTTCAACCAGTTTAATGATAATCATATTGAGTGGAATCAAAAGTTGTGAAGCCAGAAATAACTGAGATAACAGATAAATTCCAACTATTGTTTCACCCTTGATCTACCAGGTCTGCTGCTCTGTCACAAAAGATTAGATTAGCTTGACAGGACTGAGCTACATAAAGCCAGGCTCGTGTGTGTGTGCGTGTGCGTGTGTGTGTGTGTGTGTGTGTGTTAAAGTATCCTGTTTCCTTGAAAGGCTATAGCTTTCATATTTTTCCCAAGTTAAAAAAAAAAAAGTCAAATGTCGTTTTCAAAGTTTTCTTTTCCAACTGGCAGAAATAATTCTAAATTGGTGTTGATCTGAATCTTGGAAATTTGCTTTTGCCTCCAACAATATTTAAAATCAGTGGGGTTTGGGGGAGGAAGGGTAGTTCTTTCCATGCCAAATTTATTGCCTGTGTCTGATTAAAAAGAAGAGAAGGGAAAGTGAGGCTGTGTTGGGCCAGAAAGGCTGGGACGTGTGGCCGAGGGGCCAGGAGCATTGTCAGCATCTGCCCGCAGTTCAACAAGCACGACGAGGCATCTGCTAAGCCCCGGGGGCCTGGCCCAGGGACCCAAGTAGCTTGCGGTTGACCCATGAGCTCAAATACCAGTAACTATGTGAGTATGCCACAAATGAAGCCTCAGAGTGTGACGAGGTCTCAATGAGAGGCATTTGAGAGAAGCCCTGAAGATTGGGGAGGTAGCAGATGGAGATGAGAATGGGAGCTTGGGCATGCCAGGGAACTAAAGGTCAGGAGAGGCTCAGAGGTTGAAAAAGAAAGATGATATGCGTTGTGCCTAAAATAGGATGCACAAGGAGAATGCCATGTCTTCCCTAAGTGGGTCCCATCTTGAGGATAGCCTCCATTCCAGGCTGAGGATGGAGAAGAGAGATGCCCTAGGAAAGGACGTGAGCAGAGTTGTGAAGTTAATAGAATCTGTTCAGTTGCTACAAAAGCTATTGGAATATGGGAAGCTGGAAGACCAGGTAGGAGGGAGGCTATTGCAAAAGTCAGGCTAAGAAGTAATGAGCATGAAAAGGAAGAGATGGCCGCCAGAGTCCAGGTCTTTAGCTTAATGAAGAATGGCCCATCGCGAGCCAGGTTGTATGTAAGTGGGAGCCCCAGAACAGCGAACCTGATCTCAGAAGCGTTGCCTTGGAGATGCTGGGTGACAGTCCCTGGCAGATAGGTGGACATCGAGATCAGCTCCTCAGGAAGGAGGCTGGTGCTAGGAGGCATATGCCAAGAGGCTGTGCCATGCAGTAGAGCTGGGGGGCACAGGAGGAGAAGGGCCAGGGACGGCAACTTGGGGAACACGAGGGCGCTGCCGAAGAAAAACGCATGAAAGGTGACGTAGGAGAAAAGTTAGAAGAAACCAGACTAGAAACAATTATCTCCTCTGCCTGGACCTAATCTCCAGCCTGAGTCACACTTAAGAAACCTCAGTCTGGCCCAAGAAAAAGCGTCTGTGTGGTCAGCCCTGGGGCAGAGGCCCAAAAGGTGAAGGGCAGTGTTAACAGATAGCGCATGGAGTCTCTACGTGTGCACTCAGGTTTCTAGTAACTGAATCCATTGTTTAAATGACCAAAGGAAAACTTCTTCCTCGGTGAAACCTGGAAACCGTTGTTTGGCAGTTCTGTTCGCTTGGCCGTGGAAGCACAGCTTGCTTCAATGTGCAGGCAGTGTTTCATGAGAACTCTGGAGGAAAAACAAAGTACATTTCAAGTATCATCGAATGGATACATGTTAGCTCAAGTGAACCTCTTTCACTTGCCAAAAGGAGGGGACAGGACCTGCCTCTAGCCAACTGCTCAATGGGACAGTCTCCCATCTGCTTCCCTCAAGTGCTGAACTCAGCACAAGCCAAGCACGCTCTGGGCACATCCCTAGGTCAAGAGGGATGTCCTCTGCTCTCCCCGGCTCTCTCTGGGAAGGTCAAGACCAAGCTGCGTGGGCGACCACAGTCCTCTGTTCGTTATGATGACTTCAGGCGCTTGAGTTTCCCATGTCACATTCTAGAGTCCAGAGCACTTAGCCACTTTCCTGACCATCTTCTTAGGGAAGTGTTGAGAACGTGCACCCGCATCGCCTGGAATCCTACTCATTGAGCAATTAATTCTCATCTCACTTACTCCTTTCCTGCAGAGCATTTCCACAGTGTCTTCCAGGAGCTTCTAGCAAGCTTTTTAGCTGTAATGGTTGAAACCTTTCTAACCACCAGCCAAAAGCAAGAGCATTGATAGGCCTGGAAAACAAAGCATCTTCAGCCCAGATTCTGAGTTTGATGTTTTCCTGTCAAGGTGATTTAAACCATGCTGCAGGAAGATGTGTGTTCACAGCAGCCATGAAAAATGTCCCCTTGCCTTGCCCACATGTCCTGGGTGGTCCACCTGGACACCACGTGGCGGACCTCCCCTCCCCCATAGCCGGGGCATCGGGCTTCTCTCATCCTGGCCCCGGCCAGCCTGGCTCTGTGCGTGGCCTGCATGGTCCAAGAGGCCAGTGGGCAGGTGGGGCTCTTGGCCCTGAAACCAGCACATAGCGTCCCCCAGCTGTAGAGTTATTGTTTGAGAGCTCAGTGTTGTGGATCGAATCACGTCCTCCTCAAAGAGACCACATTGATGTCCTAACCCCCAGTTCCTGGCGACGTGATCACATTTGGAAATAGGGTCTTCGCTGTGTAATCACGATGAAGTCATTTTGAATTAGGATGGGCCCTATGTCCAACCCCTGGCATCTGTCTAAGAGAGACAGACACAGACAGGGAGAACACCACGTAAAGAGAGAGGCAGGTATTAGAGTGATGGCAGCTACAAGCCAAGGGGTGCCTGCAAGGAGGAAGCAAGGAGGAGATTCTCCCTTGGGGCCTCCAAAAGGGAGTCAGCCCTATCGACGCCTTGATTCCAGATTTCCAGCCTCTGGAACTGGGAGAGAGTTAAGTTTCTGTCTTTTTAACCACCCTGTTTGCCATACTTTGTTAAGCAGCCCAAGGCAACACATATACCCAGGGCCTGCAGCCTCACCTCCGGAAGTTTCTGGTGTGTAACCTGGCCACTGTAGCTGGCCCCATCTCAAGGATATTGTAGGGATCTATGGGAGGACATGCGGAAAGTGGGAACGGATCGCATGGGGTTGAATTACAGGAACCTGCTGTTATTCTGCTGTCTTTGACCTAACCAAGGGCCATTCCCCACTGAAGAGTTGAGCCCTATAGTAATGATGGCTGTGGCCATGGCCATGGCTGTGGCGGTGGGCAGTGATGGTATCAGAGTCCTTGTGGGTGGTCCTGCTTGGTTTTTCCAACAGTCCTCATTTCTCTGACACCGGCTGGGTGTCTGGCAATCCAGTTCAATTCTGACACAGCTCAGAGTCAGCACAGAGGTAAGGGCTCAGTCCTGTAAGATGCCACCACCTCAGATGCCAATTGCTACCCACACAACTGCCCAGCTGACTATACATTGGGGGTTTTCCACCCCTCGAACCTCAGGTTTGATAATTTGCTAGAACGACTCAGGTCTCAGGTGAGCATTATACTTACGAGGACAGTTTGTTATAAAGGATACACATGACAAGCAGATAGAGGCACATAGGTCAAGGAGGGAGGAGGGGAGTTGGCACACAGCTTCCATGCCCCATGGGGACACACCACCCTCCCAGCACCTTAATGTGTTCACCCACCTGCGGTCTCTCCAAATCTCATAGGTCAAGAGTTGTTATGGTGGTTTAATTACCGAGGCTTTCTTGATTGGCCGCAGTTGGCCACTGGTGAATGAACTCAATCTCCATCTCCTTTTCCTACGCTGGAGGTTGGGAGGAGGGGTGGTCGGAATTTCCAACCCTCTAAGTGTGGCCAGCCCCTCCCTTGACACTAACTACATGTCCACTCTTTGTCATTCCCCGCAGCAGGAACTCAGGTATAGTGGAAAAAGGCTTTTATGAATAACAAAACACACTCCCATCACTCGGGAAATTCCAAGAGTTTTAGGAGATCTATGCCAGGAACTGGGGCAAAGACTAAATATACATTTTTTCATTATATCACAAACACCTACTGTGTTGCAATGATTTATTTGTACATCTGAAGACAAGTGTCCTGTTTCATTCATCCCATGTGGTTTCAGTCCTACCCCTCATATAATGCTAAGCACACAGTAGATGCTTAATAAATGTTGACCTGCATGACCTTTGTGCCCATCACATAATACCTGCTGGTCTTATTTGTGAAATAGAAAGGGTCTTTCCCAAGTCTTCTGTGTATGAAAGGGTTTCTTCCCCCTGTTCTGTTGTTTCTGAAGGAATAGCGAGGACAGAGAAACTTTCTATTTATGTGCCCTTTGAGTCTTTTCTCTGATCAACCTCACCTGTATGCAGAAGTGACCGAAGACCAGAAAAATTTGTAAGGCACCCCTACAGATGCTGATCTTCCAGCCCTTCAGGATATCTGGCTAGTCTCGGAGAGAGGGAGAGAGAGAGAGACAATAAAAGTTAGCTGGGTCCTGAAAAGGATGAGTGTTGAGGCAGACACAGAGAACTTTAATCTGACTCCTATAACACCATTTTCTTCTGGCTCAATTGAGAATGGGAAGCTCGTCCTTTGGGGAAAATAAAAGAAAAGAAAAGAAATAGAAGTCTCTATTGTCCAGGAGCTGCCTTTTAATTTTCACCACTTTGCTCTGACTTTGACAATGGCATTGTCAGATTTTAGGGGATTTCCTGCATGATGGATGCTAAAGGGTCTTCGCCATATCCCTGGAAGTGGACCCGAGTTGTCTTTCTCATGGCGGCCTCTGGGGCCCAGGGCTCTGCCCTCAGCATTCCTGAAGCGGAGGGAGGCCCTCTAGGACTGTGCGCTGGAAAACGCAGAGCCTGGCCAGGGAGTGAAGAAAGGAATACGGCTGTCACGGAAGGAACTAGATGGAGCAAAAGCTGCAGCCCCCAGGGGAGATTCCCTAACCACAGTTCCTCCAGCTGCTCCGACTTCCTGCTCCACCACCGCCTGGAGTCTGTCCCCGAAGACATTCCCACAGCCAGCTGAAAGCCCAGGAACCACCCCCCCCCTTACCTGCCACAGATGCAGGAGAGTATGTTCTGGAGAAGAGGGATGGACCAGGATTCCCTCTCAGGGACCCAGCGTTTGGGAACAAGTTTCATGCCTGCCTCTAGGTTTTACTCAGTGAGCCACTGGGTAAGAAGTGTGTGCAATTTGGGCACTTCTAGTATATTCTCCATGAAGAGCTATCAATTCGAAATGATTTCTCTTAGAGGGGAAGAAGTAGTATTTTATGTATGCGAGGGGGAAAAATCAAGTCATTTAAAAAACTAGTTCAGTGTCTGCTGAAGAGAAAAGGATGAGGTTATGCAAGAGGACTAGAGAAAAATGCACAAAATGGCAAGATTTACGGGCTCTCCCCGGCCACGGAGGCGAGTAGGCTGACGTTGATTTCTTAATGAGCCCTAGGGTTCCCAGTATTTTCTTATTGTATCTGACCCCTAAATCAGATTCATTTGAAATCAAACCAGTTACACACTGGAAAATTTGGGAGTCAGGGAGATAGAAAAGAAAAAGATTTTAGATTTCCAACTCCAAGTGAGATATGTTTAGAGAACATACTCCAGTCTCATACAGTTATTTAAAAGACTAGAACCCCTGGGGCGCCTGGGTGGCTCAGTGGGTTAAGCCTCTGCCTTCAGCTCAGGTCATGATCCCAGGGTCCTGGGATGGAGCCCTGAATCCAGATCTCTGCTCAGTGGGGAGCTTGCTACTGCCTTTCACTCTGCCTGCCTCTCTGACTACTTGTGATCTCTCTCTCTGTGCCAAATAAATAAATAAAATCTTAAAAAAAAAAAAAAGACTATAACGAAATTTATCATGCTAAGCAAAATAAGTCAATCAGAGAAAGACAATTATATGATCTCTCTGATATGAGAAATGTGAAAGGTTGGGGGGGTTCGTGGGGGAAAGAGAAAGAAAAAAATGAAACAGGATGGGACTGGGGAGGGAGACAAACTATAAGAGACTCTTAATCTCAGGAAACAAACTGAGGGTGCTGGGGAGTGGGGGGGGATGGGGTGGCTGGGTGATGGACATTGCAGAGGTTATGTGCTATGGTAAGTGCTGTGAATTATGTAAGACTGATGATTCACAGACCTGTACCCCTGAAAAAAATAATACATTATATGTTAATTAAAAAAAGAATTTAAAATAAAAAAACAAAAAATAAAAGACTAGAACCCTTGTGTACTGTTGGCGGAAATATAAAAATGGTGTAGCCACTATGAAAAACAGAATGGCAGTCCCTCAAAAAATTAAACATCAGATTACCATATGATCCAACAATTCCACTTCTGAGTAGATACCCATTAAAAAAAAAGGACAAAATCTTGCCATTTGCAGCATCATGGATGGAGCTAGAGAGTATTTTGCTAAGTGAAATAAGTTAGAGAAAGACAACACCATGTGACTTCACTCATATGCAGGATTTAAGAAACAAAACAAACTATCATGGGGGGGAAATGAGGGGAAGACCTAGAAGCAGGCCCCCCCCTTTTTTTTAAAGATTTTATTCACTTATCTGAGAGAGAGAGAGAGAGAGCAACCAGGAAAGAGGGAGAGGGAGAAGCAGACTCCCCGCCAAGCAGGGAGCCCAACATGGGGCTCAGTTCCAGGACCCCGGGACCATGACCTGAGCTGAATGCAGATGCTTAACCAATGAGCCACCCAGGCGCCCCCAAGAAACAGACTTTTAACTGCAAGCTGATGGTTACCAGCGGGGAGGCAGGTGGGGGGTGGGTGACATAGGTGATGGGATTAAGGAGGGCACCTGTGATGAGCACTGGGTGTTGGATCACTACATTTTACACCTAAACTAAACTAAACTAACAGTTCACTGCATGTTAACTAACTGGAACTTCAATAAAAGCTAAAAACTAAAAACAGAAAAATAAATAAAAAACTAAAAAATGAGCAAAGAACTTGAATAAACATTTTTTCAAAGAAGATGTACAAATGGCCAATAAACACCTGAAAAGATGCTCAACATCACCAGCTAGTAGGGAAACGCAAGTGAAAACCAGAAGATACCACTTGACATCAAGTAGGATGGCTATAAGATATCTTTTTAACAGAAAATAAATGTTGGCGAAGGTGTGGAGAAATGGGCACACTTGTACATCGCCCATTGGGCTGTCAAATGGTGCAGCTGCTGTGGATAATAGTGCGGAGGTTCCTCAGAAAGGGAAACCTAGAACTACCATGGGACCCAGCAATTGCACCTCGAGGTACCCTCCTAGAGGAATTAGAAGTAGGTATTCAGACAAAAACTTGCACACGAATGCTCACAGCATTAGTATTCACAATGCTCCAAGATGGAAATGACACAGACCTCCCTCAACAGGTGAATATGCTGTACCAACCACAGCATGCGTGAACCTGGAAAACACCGTGCTGTGTGAAAAAAGGCAGTCACAGAGGACATGCTGTGTGATTCCATTTCTATGAAATGTCCAGAAGAGGCAAATCTGTGAAGATGGAAAGTTGACCAGCAACTGCTTAAGACTGGTGCTAGGGGTGGGGAATGGGGGTGTGACAGCTAAAGGGCACAGGGATTCTTTTTGGGATGATGAAAATGTTCTAAAACTGACTGTGGTGATGGTTGTACAAGTCTGAATATACCAAAAACCACTGAATTACACATTTCAAATGGGTGAATTGTATGGTATGTGAATTATATTTAAAAAAATAAAAATAAGATGAATGGATAAAGAAGAGGTGGTATATATATACAGTGGAATACTATGCAGCCATCAAAAGAAATGAAATCTTACCTTTTGTGACGACATGGATGGAACTAGAGCGTATTATGCTTAGCAAAATAAGTCAACTGGAGAAAGACAACTATCACATGATCTCCCTGATATGAGGAAGTGGAGATGCAATGGGGGTGGGGGTTAAGGTGGTAGGAAAAGAAAAAATGAAACAAGATGGGATCGGGAGGGAGACAAACCAAAAGAGACTCTTAATGTCATAAAACAAACTGAGGGGGGTGAGGGGGGAGAGGGGTTGGGAGAGGGGGTGGGGTTACATTATATGTTTAAATAAAAAAGCTTAAAAAAATAGTTAAAAAATAAATAATAAAAAAAATAAATGAATGTGTTTAATAAACTTTTAAAAGTTTCCCATTCATGTTTGCAAAATGCATGCACTATCCCCATGGTCCACGACATACCATCATTTCAAATTTGCTGGGGCCCAATTTCAATTCCACAAGCCAGGAAGCAGGCTTGGACATCTGACGGAGCCCTGGGGCCTATTGGGAGATCCGAGGCCAGCCCAACTCCTTCACTCATGTGGCATTAGTGTTCTTTATACATTAAGATAAAAAAGAAATAGTAGACATTCTAATACCATTTTGTTTCTTTGTGAACAAAATGGTCCCGCTCAGTGTGGGGTGGAGCCATAAAGTCAATAGGTATGAAAACGTGATGATGTTTACTAATTGGAGTGACATGGAAGTCTGAGTTTCTTCAGGAAATACTGAGAGTCTGGTGAGTTTGGAATGCTGGCTTTTAGAGTGAGGAAGTGACCACAAATCTAGAGGCAGAGTGTCCACATTTGCAGGGTTCATTCCACAAAGGTAGCTCTGGCCTGATGTTGGTACCCTAACAGAATACACTGGCTGGACATCAAAGGACTTCCCATGCAAGTACCAAGGCTTCAGGGTCAAGGACAGCTCAGGGCAGTGAGCCTCACCTAAGGCTCCCAGGTTGGTTTTGGAGGATCAGGAGAATGAAGCTTGGCTGGTGGGCATCGTGCAGGGGTGGTTAGGCAGGGCTAGATGCGAGGGGCAACATGATGTCAGGGGTGACTGGGTCTACCAGCAGCCACAGGGGGAGGAGGCCACAGACTAGAATACCTTGCAATCAAGGGTCTGTAAACAAATGCTCAGTCTCACTGGTAATCAGGGAAAAGTGATATAAACCACAAAGAGATATCATTTCATGTCTATCGGATTGGCAAAAAGGAAACCAGTCTGACACTACAAATGGTGGTCCAGGGTGTGGAGCAACAGGAACTCTTGTAACGCCTGGCGGGCCTGTGCAACCGTCTGGCCGAATTGAAGTTATACCCACTGCGCTACCCCACAACCCCCACCCTAGGTAGAAAGCCTAGAGAAATCCTCACGCGTGCTCACAAGATGATCAGAACAAGAATGCCCACTGTAGGACCAAATTAGAAGCAATCTAAATGTCCTTCAAGAGGAGAATGGACACACTGTGATATGTTCACTCAATGGATTATTACAAAGCAGTGAAAAAAAAAGCATGAACTATTGCTATCTGCACCCACAAGGATAAATCTTAAAACATACTATTGAACACAAAAAGTAAATTGCAGAAGGACACATTATATGATGTCATTTATTTGCAGTTCAAAAATATGCAAAACTATTTTAGGTTCCTTTATGGGTGCACGTATTAAATAAAGGTGTAGAAACATACATGAAATGTTAAGCACCAAATTCCAGATGGGGCTCATCTGGAGGATGAAGGAAAAAGAATAGGGTCTGAGGATACAGGGGCTTCAATTGTATCATGTTTTTGTTTCCTTCTAAGGTTCTGTATCTGAAGTAGGGGAAAGTGCTGAGCTAACAGATGGGTGGTAGACACCTGGATGTTGTCTTCTATTCTTTTTTGCATGCTTGAAATCCTTCAGTTTTCTAAAAGTCAAAGGTGAATAAAAGAGAAGAGGAAAGAAATGCATGGATCTCTTTCTGTATTTGCCTTCTAAAACCCTATAAACCTAGAAAATTCCTTAAAAGAACAGAGAGGCATAGGCTCAGTCTTTGGGATCAGGGGTTTAAGAGGGATAAGTGATCCCACCCACCCTCACACCAGGAAAATACGCCCAGGGCTGGGGGGCACATGGGAGAAAGATGGATGGTCCCTGGGTAAAAAATTCCTTTTCCTCCTCCCCCATGGGGGTCCTGTGGAAGGGATAACAGTTAAGACAGTGTTTTAGGATTTGAGTGCATAGGCTGTATCCCTCTCCCAGGGATAGTGTATGGCTTCCCACCGCCTTCCCTGCGGCCATAAGTGGGGACGGGGCCCAGTCTATCTGCACCATGACCACTGTGGGCCGACCATGGAGCTACATCACCATTGAAGAAACATAGAACCCAAGTAGGTGACATTAAATAACTCAAAGTGTGTGGTCTTACTAGGCCAGAAGAATATATGGGGTTGGGGGTTCTAAACAGAATCAGGCATTAAATAAATAAAGACAGGAATGATGGTTTACCTTGAACCACGGAGATTCCAACCCCTCTAAAAGCATGGCATTCCTGCTGACTGTAGATCAACTTCTAGGTATGTGTCATGGAGAAAACTGGATCCTGTGTCCACAGAAAAATCCCTTTTTGCTGTATCATCTCAGGCTGCTGGAATACAAACTACAACTTGCTTAGTTCAACTTGATTGCTTCTTTTGACCTTGTCTTTTGACCTTGGGAAGGGTTCAAATTAGGTATTAATTATTTTCTGTTAGGTTTTGCAACAACTTGTGTATACTGGGCATTCTGAGTGTTTGTAATGCTTAAGAGGAACTGGCATTAAAGACTCTAATCTATCAGCCTCATGCTTCTGACCTAAAATGGGAAATTGAGTAATTGTTTAAATTTGTGATTTTACTAGGTTTGTAAACAATATTGGAATGTTTATGAGAACTTGAGATGCACTATATTTTTAAGTTCAATTTATTATACTTATTAGAATTGTTTGAGCATTTGGGAATGTTCTGATTGTTAGGCATTTGAAGTGCTTATAAATAAAACCAAATATATTAAATTTATAAATCTAATTTAAAGTGTGAAGGGGACTTAGTTAACCCAATGGGGGGAAAAGCCCCTTTAAGAGTGATTGTTAAAATTTACTAGATTTATAAGTAAAAAAATGAAAGTTGTCAGTTGAACTCAAAAACTTAAGGAAAATTAGGGGTTTTTTCAATGTATTGCTGAAAGAAATGAAGTGTAATTTTTAAAATGTATCTACAGATGGTGTTTCTTCTACACACAAAGCTGCCCTCAAGGAAATTACAAAAAGCAACTCACAGTGGCTATGGCGCTTTACAGAAATGGCAAAGTGGCTGCCCAGGGCCATGTGGTGAGAGGGACAGCATGTAAAGACACCAGGACATGCTAACATCAAAGGCAAAGTGTTCCCTTCCCTAACCTCTGCCACTGCATAAGCACAGAAGCTCCACAGAAGCTCTTTTCTACCTTTTTATTATGAAAATTTTCAAATACACAGGAAGTTAAAAAACATATAGTACATTGAACATCCATACACCTAGTTTCAAAAATTGTAAAACTTTTTGATACTGGTTTTATTTATATCTATCTATCTGTCTGCCTATCAATCTATCTATCCATCTATCTGTCCTACAGAACCATTTCAACCATATCATGACATTTTATCTCAAGATGCCATGGGCCCCAAAGCTCTGACCTCCCGGCCTCCAAACCTGTGCCACTTCCCTTGGTTTTCTGTGACATGGTGTTCTCTCCCTTCTTTACCTCTCTTTGATCAACATGTGGGAGAATCACATGCAATGATTGGACCTCAGGGGACGTTTGGTTGGAAAGAGGGATACACAAATGCATCTATGGGGGTTTGAGTGGAGACCCATACATGGACCATTAAAGAAGCAAAGGAATATATTTATATATCTACATACGTGTCCACTGATCAGCTGTGATGGGGTACTTCTGAAGAATAGGCTCAGGGTTGGGGGCTGGAGGGACTACTCCTCAAAATTCCTCCAATATGCCTACCATGCATCTCCCTCAGGGCCTTTGCACTGGCTGTTTCCTTTGTTTAGAACACTCTACCACCCAGATTTCTACATGGTTCATTCTCTCACCTCCTGCAAGTCTTTGCTGAGAAGTCACCTTCTCATTCAGCTCAGGTCATGATCCCGTGGGTCACAGGATCAATCCCTGTGTCAGGCTCTGCACTCAGCAAGGAGTCTGCTTGAAAGTCTCTCTCTCTCTGTCCCTCTCCCCGCTTGAGAATGCTGCTTTCTCTGTGCGCTCTCTCAAATAAAATAAATCCTAAAAATCACTTTCTCAGTTGGACCCTACCCATCCCCCTGAAGCTGCTTTATTCTCCTCTAAATCATGTAATACCTTCTATGTTTTACTTACTGCTTGTGTTTACTGCCCATCTGACTGCACTACAGTGTAAGCTCCCTGAGGATCTGTTTTGTCACCATAGTATCCCCAGTGCCTGGGACAGTGCCTGAACATCTCACAGCTTTCATTCATTATTTATGGAATGAACTAATAAGCGAATGAATGACTTGTAACTTTTAGCTCTAAGAAGCTGGGGATTTAGATTGTAAAGGGTAAGAAGACTGGATTTGGAATCAGAGGGCCTGGGTTTGTGTCCCAGTTTTGTCACTCATAAGGGAGCTTATCTGAGAATGTTAGCCAAAAATGTAAATGAGTCTCCTCATCTGTACAATGGGGTTAAGAAAACACAATATTTGCTTTGTGTTTGCTGTGTACCAGGCAATTACCAAGCACATTACCACCTCAACCAAATTATAATGGGACCACCTGATATCACACGTCTTCTAATGTGATAAACACATTTAGTATACAGCATCTCTTATGAAGCACTTTTGTCCAGAATATTTGAATTTAAATAAGTCTCTTGACCTAACTTCTTTTTTTTTTTACAAGAAAACTAGAGAATGAAACAGATTAAAACAATGTTGTGAAGAAAAAATGGACAAATTCAAAATTTGGGACATTCTTCAAGACAACAGGCCTTGCCACTGGAAGCATATTAATTTATGAAAGTCATGGTAATGGTGAAGGGCTAGTCTAGATTAAGATAATCTGACAAGATGCACAACACGTGATTCTTGCTTGGAATGTGGTTCTAGAAAGCATCAGTTGGATAGGCAAAAACTAGAAACAACAATAGTACCTATAACCTGTTGGATGAATAAACATATTTATAAAAGATATATAATGGAAATCCCACAGCAGTACAATATTCTGTATTGAAACCCCTAGGTGATGGTATCCACCTCTGCCTACAGCCTCACATGGGTTAAATTTTGTAGACAACATGAGAAGAGCACTAACTAGCTGGATGAATGATCCATTTGTTTGAACCAATAAGTAGCTGGAGGCGAGGCCTAGTAGGAGAACTTGAATTTGCAGCTCTGGGGAGCTAGGGTTTCTAGTCTTGGCAAACTCCAACCTCGATTTACCAAACTAGAGATGCATGGACATTGCAGAACATCCCAGGAAGAAGTTCTGGAACTTCTCAGAGAGCAGAGTAGAGGGTACCATGCAAATCTTGGGCCTGCCCTGGACATGGCTGGTATCTTTCGACTTTGGGCTTGGGTTCTCCAGGCTGGATTTCCACACATACCTATTGAATTAAGAACTTGGGCTGCACTCTCTTGGGTCAGTTATTGGCACAA
Source organism: Taxidea taxus jeffersonii (assembly GCA_003697995.1). NCBI lineage: Eukaryota > Metazoa > Chordata > Mammalia > Carnivora > Mustelidae > Taxidea > Taxidea taxus. Next base: position 16,868 of record RCUC01109156.1, read on the forward strand.
GCTGCTTCGGGATCTCATGAAGCCAATCAAAGCCTGGATGGCACCATGTTGATCACAGGACACATTCATTCATCCACAGTGCCAATGAGGGCTCAGCCACAAGTATGCAGCTGGGATTCAGACCAGAGCCCTTGCTCCCAGGGCTGCCTAGAGTTCCTGCAGCTGGAACCCTAAGTGGGGAAGCTGTTCCACCATAAGCATGAATGGCCCCTTAGGGGGCCCAGGTGTGCCGTTTAGACCAGGACAGGGGACACTGCCTCGGTGGCTCCTGTGGCCCTCAGGCCCATGCTGCACACAGGTCCCCAGTCCCTCTGCCAGGCAAGAATGCTTTCCACCATCTAAAATGGCATTTGCTCAATGGGGCTAGAAGAAAGGCTGTAAAATGGAGAAAGTCATTCAAGGTGACTTTCTTCTCACCCCCAAAATAAGATTTCCTGCCAAGATTTCAAACTTTTTCAGCCTTGGAGTGAGAGCACGAGAAAATCAAGGTTGCTGAAGGGATAGCGGATAAGGCAGAGGAAGCCATTCTGAGGAAACATTCCAGGGGGATTTCCCTGGAAGGGTTTTCTGGAGTGTGGGGTTTAGGTTGGCCGAGCCTCATGTCAAAAGGACTGAGTGGGACAGGGCAGGATTCAGAAGTATGGGGAGGCCTGCGGTGGAAGGAGAGGCTGCTCTTCCTTTCTGCCCGCAAGGCCCAAACTGGCTTTTCAGATTCTACTGATGATCGGAGCTACCCAAATTGTAAAGAGTTTCATCCGAGTGTTGCTTGGACCCAAGAGGGGCTATTAACTGAGATCACGCTCCTCTTGCCTTGAAGGCTGAGGCAGACAAGTAACAGATGAGAGAGTTCTCATGTAGTTCAAATGCAAGACGGCCCAAAAAGAACTCCAAGGAGGCTGGTGAGCAGAGCAGAGCAAACATGAGCTTGATAGCCCATGTCCAGCTGAAGCTGAAATACAGAACGCTGAGGATAATAATAGCAGAGACTTACTGCATGCCGGCTTTCATTTATTAACTCATCTAATCCACACAGCTACCCTGTGAGGCAGTTACTATTAATAAACTCAGTTACAGGCGAGAAACGAAGGCACAGAGACACTGACTCATTTAGCCCAAGGTCACATCCACCGTGGCGCAGAGCCAGGACTGAAACACCTGGACGTCGGTTTGAGTCGGCACTGCCGGCCACTCCCCTTTCTCACTTGCTCTCGCTCTGAGTCAGGGACCCATGTCTCTGTTTAACAGAGGAAGGTGGGCTCTGATTCCTGGGCCACACAGGGATGTAAAACAGGATGCAGGAAGCCAGCCCCACACCCCAGGGAGGGAACCACCGTCCCGAGGGGAGGAACCAAATTCTCTCCATGCGTCTTCCCATGAAGCACAACCCCAGATGAGGTGATCCAAGCAAGTCCTGCCTCTGGTTCAATGACATCCAGGGAAGGAAAAGAGGCTCAAGGTCATTAGTCAGTGGGGAAATGCAAATCAACACCACAGTGAGATACCACTTCACACCCTCTAGCACAGCTAGAATCAGAAAGATAGAAAATAAGTGTTGGCCAGGAGGTGGGAAAATGAGAACCCTCACACAATGATTGGGGGGACTGTACAAGGGTGGGACCCCATTTAAAAACAGTCTGGCACTCTGTCAAAAAGTTAGATACAAAGTTACCATATGACCCAGCAAAGAGAGGAGGGGTTTCTTGGGACTCAGGGGAGAGGGGTCTGGGGAGTGATTATTTATTGGATTACAGTGTTTCTTTTGGGGCTGATGAAACTATTCTCAAACTATATAGAGGTGATCCTTGCATAGTTTTGTGAATGTATTAAGTCCCACTGAATTGTTCACTTTAAAATGGTTGATTTTACTTTACCCGAACTTGACCTCAACTTTTTGAAAAAGCAAAAAGAAAGCATAAAGTGTAGAAGAGGGGAGAAATGTAATTTGGCATCCAGTCTTCTGAAAACCTGTGCGCTGACCATGGCATAATGATGACCAACACATGTATGGTGGGCTTCCCCGCATCCTATCCCGCTGGGCACAGCCCTAGCGCTTCCTTAGGATTGACCCATTTGCTCCTCATCACCGTGAAGGCGAGGCTGGGGGGCTGTATGGCACACTTCACACTACACTAAACACTAGCAAAAGGCAGAGCTGGGATTCCAACCGAGGCACTCTACTCCAGAGTTCATGCCCTCACCCAAATAATCTGACTTTCCGCAGTAATAATGATAACGTTGAGAATCACAAGAGCCAACATTTAATGGGTTCTGAGTGTGTCAGGTACGTGCTAAGAAATGTGCTTACTCTCTCATTCCATGAATATTTGTTTTATTCTGTGCTGGTTGCTTCTGTAGGCAATGGGTCACATTAGTGAGCGAGATAGGTGAGCTCCCCGTGCTCATGCAGCTGACATTCCAGTAGGGAGAGACAATGCACAGATAAATGTGAATATTACATCAGGCAAAGGCTGACCCAGAAAACAAAGTAAGGAATAGGGCTGGAGGGAAGCTAGTGCAGCAGGGAGATCCAAGGAGACCACTCTGAGGAGGTGACATTGAGCAGACTTGAATGAAGAGAGCGAGAAAGATGGGCAAAGACCCAAAAGGAGAATGGCTCTGGCCAAGGGGCCAGCAGTGCCCAGGCCCTGAGGTGAGAGCAAGCTCAGAGAGCAGCAGGAGTACTGTGGGGTGGGGTTGGGGGTGGGGGCAGGAGCACGGGTGGTGGCCATTGGAGGCATGCAAAGAAGTCAAAGCACATGGGGACTTGCAGGCCATGACGAGCAATTCTCTATCGAGAAGGCACGTCCTATCTCACTTAACTCTCACAAACAACCCTACGAGACACCCACACTCTTATTATTATCCCTGTTTTATAGGAGAAGAGTGTGAAGCACAGGGGGGTTAGGCAAGAAATTCAAGATTCCACAGCTAGGAAGTTTGGAGCTAGTAAGTCTGACCCAGGTCCTGTGATCCCAGAGCCCAAACCCTTAAACAAACAAACCAAAACTCTGCTGCAAATTGCTTGCCGCTACCAGCTCAGACTCAGGCTGCGCTAGTTCAAGCTCCCAGGAGAAGCGCACATACCGCCCATGCTCTGTGTTTGAGGCAGAGCCTTGAAGATGCCCAGAGAAAGAGGGAGACAGTGGCATTAGCCTTGGCACACAGAATCCCAGTTTAATCCTCAGCCTTCAAGCTCGGTCGGACTCATGACCCCATTTTACCAGCGAGGAAAACTGAGCTACAGTTCTTTAAGTTGCCACAGGTTCTAAGGGGTCAGGTGGTAGAGCTGGAATTTAGACCCAGACAGTCTCAGATGAGAGCCAAGGTCACCAGTAGCACCGGCCTTGCAAGCACTATACTCCATGAATTTAGAACGCCATTTCTGGGAGCCTGGATAGCTCTGTCGGTTAAGCATCTGTCTTCAGCTCAGGTCATGATCCCAGGGTCCTGGGATCAAGTCCCACAGTAGGCTCTCTGCTCAGACAGGAGTCTGCTTCTCCCACTGTGCGCCCTCCCGCCCCCCCGCTCCCATGTGCACTCTCTCTCTCGCAAATAAATAATCTTATTTTAAAAATAAAAAATAAAATAAATAAGATGCCATGTCTTCTCCCCACTTAATGTACCCCACTTCCTGTGGGAAGGGAGAGACCACTGCTTCTCCTCTTACACCCAGAACCTCTTCCCAGTCAGGTTAAATCCTCAGAGTTTTCTTTCCTCTCTGCCCTCAGCCCCATAGTCTGCTGCCACATCCTGCCAAGCTGCCCTGAACCTACTCATGCCCTCTCCTCCACACCCAGTGTCCCATTGCCTCTCATTCTCTCACTCACAAACTGGGAATGTAAAGACAATCGGACATGGCCCCACCCTCAACGAGCTTTCTGTCCAGCAGAAATCAATGAGTAGATAATTCGTATACAATGAATAAGTCCATGGGAAAGGAGCATATAAGGTCACACCCACAAGTGGGAGTTGGTGAGGGTGGACATTGAGGTGACTAGGGAAGCCAGGGAAGGCTTCCTGGGGGAGGTGACACCTGAATTGAGACCTGCAGGATGGTAGAGATAGTAGTTGCTAGCCAGCTCATTCACAGCTCTCCTCTCTGCTGTTTGGCCCTGTACACCAGTCCTGCCTCCCCAGCCCCAAGTGCCCAAGAATCCTGTGCTCTTCATACTCTCCGCCCTACAACTTGTGCTCAAACAGTAATTGGAAGGCAAGGAGCAACTGTCCACAGACTAGGTTCAAATCCCCATTCTGACACAACCCGGTAGCCTTGGCTGGGTTGGTCAACCTCAATAAGCCTTCCTTTCCTCAACTGCAAAGTAGCATTGGAAGAATTAGCAATAACAGATGTCAGCCTGGTGCATGTTGCTTACTAAGGGGTTGCTTTTTTAAAAAAAAATTATATAAATTCAAGTTAGTTAGCATGTAGTGTATTATTAGTTTTAAGGGTAGTATTTATATATTTTTAAAGATTTTGTTTGTTTACTTGATGAGAGAGAGTGTGTGTGCACAAGCAGGGGGAACAGCAAAGGCAGAGGGAGAAGCAAGCTTCCCGCTGAGCAGGGAGCCTGATTCGGGTTTCGATCCCAGGACCCTGGGATCATGACCCAAGCCAAAAGCAGAGGATTTAACCCACTGAGCCACCCAGGTGCTTCTCAGAGGTAGTATTTGGTGATTCATCAGTTGCATACAATACCCAGTGCTCGTCACATCATGTGCCCTCCTTAATGCCCATCACCCAGTTAGTGTATCCCCTCACTCCTCAGTGGATACCCCACCGTATCCCCCCAGTGGCTACCCCACTGTATCCCCTCCAGCAACTCTCAGTTTGTTCCCTAGAGTTAAGAGTCTCTTACTGGTTTGCCTCCCTTTCTGTTTTAATCTTATTTTATTTTCCCTTACCTTCCCCTATACTTATCAGTTTTGTTTCTGAAATTCCAGGTATGAGTGAAATCATATGGTATTTGTCTTTCTCTGACTGATACAGTTTGTTCTGTCTGAAATACTTTTCCCTCTCAAACCTCCATTTCTTTAAGGAATCATCTGAGATCCAAGATTTGGAATTATTATCTCCTCCTCCAGACCCATTTCACTTCCGCTGGTGTGTCTCTCAGAGTCTGCCTTGCACGAGTGACTTATGGTACGTCCGAGTCTACTACTAGAGAGATGCTCAGCTCAGGAGAACGGTAACTGTGTTTTGTTTATTTTTAACCTCTCGGGTCTCAGCCCAATCTCTGGCTCATTGCCTGTGTTTATCAGATGGAAATATGAACCAAATCCTATCTTGAGGAATGTCTGGGGCAACTGGGGTAGGAGCTGGGAGCGTCATGCTGTCCATGAGCCACAGCAGGGACAGCCGGGGACCAGAACCTAATGGTTGAATGAGAAAAGATGAGAGTTGAGTAGGGGGAATATAGGTCAGAGCCAGAAAAGGTGGAAAAGACAGAAAAGAGAAGGTAGAAAGTAATAAAACAAACATGCTTCAAATTGTTTGAATTTGTGAATGGAAGTTATTTTGCTTCATGTTAAAAAAAAAAATTTCCCACAAATTGGCAATCCCAAGACATTTAAAGAGACATTAAATATATATTTTTTAAATGGCCAAAATGAGGCCACCTGAGTGTCGCAGTGGGTTGGGTGTCCAGCTCTTGGTTTCGGCTTGGGTCATGATCTCAGGGCTGTGAGATTGAGCTCCACATTGGGATCCATGCTTACGGCGGAGTCTGCTTGGGATTCTCTCTCCCTCTTCCTTTGCTCTCTCTCTCCCCTACTCTTTCATGCTCTCTCTCTCTCAAATAAGTTAATCTTTTTAAAAATGGCCAAAATGACTAGAAATCAAAAATTAAAATTACTGAGGGTTGCTGGTAGGGAAATGGGGGGGATGGGGTAACTGGGTGATGGGCATTAAGGAAGGCACCTGTGATGGTATTTGTGATGTGATGAGCACTGGTTGTTATATGCAACTGATAAATTATTGAACTCTCCATCTGAAACCAATGATGTATTATATGTTGGTTAATTGAATTTAAATGAAAATAAAGTAAAATTAAAATAAGACACAAGATCTCAGAGTGGTAAAGACAAAAAAACAATGTATGTACCCCATCGGTACCCCACCCACTTCTGATTGGATGTAAATTGATCCAACATTTAAGATATATATACCCTTTAATTCTATAATCTTACTTCTAGAAACTTCTCTTAAGGAAATTATCAAGTAAGTGGGTGATAGTATGTACAAAAAGTTTTATTACAGCATGGCCTATAATGATAGAAAAAAGTGGCAAACCACAAATGCTCAATGACAGGAGGCTATTGAATGAATTATGGCACAATATTAGGAGCCATAAAGATAATTGTGACTAATTTGTATTTCTTAACATTAAAAGAAGTTTTTGACATAGTAAAAATGAAAAAAGCAGTGACAAAATGATAATGGGATCTTCTTTTTTGTATTTGTATGTATATCTATAAATGGAGAGAGAATTTTAAGTCTGGAAGAATATCTCCTATAATCCAGGGCATGCTCTATGTTTTTTCTTCAGATTTATTTATTTGACACAGAGAGAGAGAGGTAGTGGGGGGAGGGGCAGAGGGAGAGACTCTTCAAGCCAATTCTGTGTTCAGGGCAGAGCCCCACTCGGGGCTCAGTCTCACAACCCATGGGATCATGATATGAGCCTCAACCAAGAGTCAGACGCCTAACCAACTGAGCCACCCAGGTGCCCCATACTTTCTAATTTTTCTGTAGTAACATGAAATAAAATAAATAAAAGTGAGACAGGTGGCTGCTTCCCTCCATGCCGTGCTTGCCCTGAACCCACCGGAGAGATTCCAGGTACATGGCCGCATCAGGGCCAAGGACAGAAAACAGAGTGTCTCCTCATATGAACAAGTTTGTGAGAACAGAGGTGGGGTTGTCCCACAGATATGCTCTGGAATTAGGATCACACACTCAAATGAGCAGTTAGGACAGCCCCATGGTTTTACTCCACAAAGCAAGGGTGGGCCACGGGAAGAGAACAGAATATAAGACCCCTTCCCCTAGGAGGTCACCAAGTCAAAACCTAATCGTTATAACCAGTCATTACAATGTCAGGCTTCCCCAAGCTCCGACAAGAGAAACCCCCTATCAGCTTTGGTATTAAGTGGTCACCAGCCGGGGTTAGAATTCCTCTCTGTCCCAGGTACCTCTGTGAGCCAGGAAGTCCCTAGGAAGCGAGCTCCAGGCACCAGCACCTATTTGAAGTAAGTCCTTGTGTTTGACCTTGCTCTGCACTGCAGAAAAGTGGAGACCCTTCTGGAAGAATGGAGAAAGCAAAAAGGATGGAGTCCAGAGGAAAAGGCAGGAAGACTATCCAGTTAGGTCCCACTTCCTTAAGAGTCCCCTAGAATTTTGTCTTCCATTATTCATTGACAATTATCACCTCCATCTCCTAGCATACTATCTTGTTAAGTTGATCACACCCCCTTTCACCGGTCTCCTTATCTCTCACCCCTTCAGGACCAAGAGCCTTGGGCACGGCAGTCACTCCCTGGGTACGCAATTACTGAGAGCACTCTATGTGCCAGGCACGGGCATAGGGACAGGAGAGCCTGCTGTGAACAGGGCAGCCATCTCCGAATACACATTCTAGTAGATGAATACAATGTACGATAAGTACACGTGAGAATATGACACGAAATACTCACTCCATGCACACGATTTCATCTATATTTTTTCAGCAATTCTCGGTAAGAGAAAGATAATAACTCCACCTGACAAGCAATTGTACCACTGTTCCCTTCAGTGCGCCGGAGACCAGAGAGAGGAACCTGCCTCCTCCCCCTGAGGATCTCCCCACACTCAATGGATTCTGACGTTAATGCAGTTTTTCATAAAGCGCCACTCTTAAATGAAACCGACTGCTTTATCTGGTGTCTGACCAAAGGAAACAGCGATCTGTTCCAACTTGGAGGAAAAATGGTTCTGTCAAATTTACTGAGAGATGGTATGTGGTTTTTCAACATGGTGTCTCCCTGGGAGAGGTTTCAAGGGTTACATTGATTACACGAGATTTCTGCAGTACACGTGGACTTTAGACTTCATCCCTGATCAAGTTTGACTTCCCTGCCTGTATGCTGTCTGCTAACTATCCACTACCTCAACAGCATTTTTTTACGGAGTCCCTACTCTGTCAGCAACTCCTCTGTATACCGAAACTAGGGGGACGAATTCAAAGACGTACCATCTCGAAGAGTAAGCAATACTTTATATTCACAAGTTGTTGTCCATCTACAAAGTATTTTGCAATGTCGGACTGATGCTTTCTTTGCTCAGCCTCGCTGCTCCTTTTCTGGTAATCGTCCTTCCTTGCACCCTTACGTTCAAGAGATGCGCTTTCCCACACTACGACCCCAAGTCCTGAATGGGAGCTCTGGTTGAAGAGGGACCACCAGCCCCATGCTAGGCCGATCACGGTATCTCATTCCTTGTCCCCTTGACAAGTCAGTGGAAGAGCGCCCTGCTCCAGCTCAGTTGGTCAAAATTCCAGGATTCATCCAACCAGAAGGAAAAGAAGAGAGGCAGACATTTCTGATGGGGAATTCTGTGATCTGGGATGTGGGGCTGCAGCTGGACATGCGTGTGTGGCCACACGGAGGAAGCAAGTTGAAGAACACATGTGTTCAGATGGGAGCAGAAATGAGAGGGATGGAGAGACAGCCTCTGGCAGCAGGCCACCTGCCCTGAGGATACATGAGATTTTCGATAGGTTCTTTTTTTTTTTTTTAAGATTTATTTTATTTATTTATTTTTTTAAATTTATTTGTTAGAGAGAGAGAGAGAGCGCGAGCACAGGCAGACAGAGTGGCAGGCAGAGGCAGAGGGAGAAGCAGGCTCCCTGCCGAGCAAGGAGCCTGATGTGGGACTCGATCCCAGGATACTGGGATCATGACCTGAGCCGAAGGCAGCTGCTTAACCAACTGAGCCACCCAGGAGTCCCTTGATAGGTTCTTTTTAAGCTGAGCTAGTTCAAGGAGGCTTTTGGTCACTTCCAGGATACTAATTTTTTGCTATCTTATCATTTGCTCTTCTCCCCTAGGAAGTTGCTCAGCAAGGTTAAGTGAGCTGTGCAGTATCCCACTGCTACAAGAGAGAACAGTAAGAATTTAAACACTGCTTCAGACCAGAGCTTGGCGTCTTTGACTCTCAGAAGAGGTTCCCCTGCTTGTGATCTCATCCCCTCTCACAGGCGTCTTGCTCTCCCTGCCTCTTGCATAACACCAAGCTACACTTGTTACATCCCTGATCCAAGCCTTCAGTGACACACAGTCATGGCAGAGACTCCTCTGCAGGGCTTCTGCCCACCTTCCCAGCACCCCCCACTCCCTCTCTCTGGCTGCTGTGTGCTCCCCCCGAAATTTCCTGCATGAGTCATGCATTCCCCCGGCTCTGGGGGCATGTGGTTCTCTGTGCCAGGAGTGCCTGCCTGCCTGTCTGCCCACCTCAGAGGTCTGGCATGGTCCTCCAGTCCCCACGCAACTGGGAAGACAAGCTGCCACCCACCAGCCTGGGCAGAGCCACACCTTGATCTTGGCTTCGCCCTCAAATCTCCTCCAATAAAGGCAAATGAGGCACCAGGTTCATTCTAATTCTCATCCTCTGCCTTCCAAAACAGAGGTTCTTGGGGACGGGGACAGTAAGGAGCAGCGTCTCTCTCTCTCTCTCTCGGCCCCGGGCACAATGCCTGGCCCATGGTAGGTACGCAGTACATGTCTGCTGAGGGGACAAACAAGGGTATCCGGTGGATGAAGGCTGATGCAAATCTGGAGTGTCCGTACTTCGTGAATAATCAGCAACATTTTGGGGGTCGACCGAAGTGTTGCTGGCAAGTCAGCGATAGCTGAATGGGCAAATCTGAAATACCTTTTCAGAGATTCATCTTCACTCTTTGTACCCAATTAACGTGGAGTCATTAGTCCTTCTGAAGCTGCCAGGATCTATTAAGCCGTTTAACTTCTATCAGGCACTTCAGGATAAGTCCCAAGGGCATTTTTTTTTTAAGGCCTGGGCAGCCAAAGTTTAAATGACTTAAGTGGTGAGCTTTCTATCACTCCCACTGGGAACCCGTCCACCCAAATGAAGCTCTAACAGGAGGGAGAAAGTTCCCCAAGCGTAGACTATAATCAGTCTCGACCCTTCAGGAAATCAGTCTGGTGCCCTCCGAAGGGCTGACCTTCTGAGTAACTGGAACAGGAAACCACCCTCCGTGGGGGTGATTGGAATGGTCCTAGGAAAGTCCCCAGGCCTCAAGGATGCCCCTGAGCAATCCACTATGATGCCTGAAATTCCCTCCATTAATCATTGAAATATTTCTTGAGCACCTACTAGGTGCCAGGCGCTTGGAGTCTGACTCGAGACAGGGCAGATTTGTTATTTTGAGTTAAGTTGGGCTTTATGCTGAGCTCAAGTGAACGTCCCTTTGAGGGTAATACACTAGGCATTTTCAGGCATTCATGACCATTCTCCCAAGGAGATGGCTGAGGCAAAGGCAGCTACATGGGTGGGGTTGTGGGACAGACAGGGGTACCAGCTGCCAGAGAAGCAGAGCCCTGTGGAATACCGGCTAACTCCCTGTGAGCGGCCACCGTGGGTGAGGGGACCGATTCCATCCCCCCACCCCGCAGCCCCAGGGAGTAGCTAGGTCCGAGACACCTGCACAGTGAGTGTGTCAAAGATACCCCGTGGATGGGATTAGCCTCTATGCCACAGCCCCGTCCCACTTCAAACTCTATCCAGAAATGCCCTGATCCAGAAATTGCATCTGGGTGTAGAAGCAGAACTAAGCTTCCTGGGTTGGACATTTAGTTTCAACTGTGGAAGCAAAACTCATTCAGTCAGGGCCATCTCCAAACTGCAAGACAGCCATGATAATAACGCGACAGCACAGGCCATCATTCATCAGGTGCCTACTGGCGGCCAGGCACAGTACCCCCTGTTACAAATAACCGATTGTTCTCAGGAGTGTTTAGAGTGTGCATTTATAGGAAACTGAGGCTTGGAGAAGCTATTTGCTCAAGGCCACATAATCTCAGGAGCCGAGATCAGGTTGCAGCACTGACCCTGCACACCTCCAGAAGCTGTGCTCTTAAGGCTGGGCTACACACTCACCGGCTGCACAAAGCAAATTTTTACTGCCATCTTTGTCTAGACCCTGAAGAGGCAACCTGAGTGATCCCGTCAGAACTTGGGAAGGGGAAATAGGTTTGCCCTCGGAGAGCTGAAGTATAAAATAAAGTAACAATGAAGTTTTACTTTAAAGAGCTGCGCTGGCTCAACGTAACCTGAATAAGAGAATGGAGAGACAGCATGCTGGCGTATCTGTGTGGCTCATTTGGTTGAGCGCCTGACTCTTGGTTTTGGCTCAGATCTCACAGTGGTGAGTTCGAGCACCTGCGTTGGGCTCAGAGTGGAGTCTGAGATTCTTTCCCCTCCCTCTTCCTCCCCCTCTGTTCTGTCTCATAAGTAAATAAATAAAATAAATTAAAGAAGGAAAGAAAGAAAGAAAGGAAGGAAGAAAGGAGAAGGAAAGAGGGAAGGATGTTAAATGGTCCACTGGGGTATCCTGCAACAGGTGAAATCCGGGCACGCTTTCCGCATTTTTTGGCCCTGTCCTGTTAATACCAAAAAGAAAGTCCTGGTCGGGGAGGGGATGGGTTTCCTTCTGGTGGAGACAGGTGTATCAGGAAGCATCACAACTGGATGAAAAGAGCCACCACCACCTTCCAAATTGGTCTCCCCCCCCTCCGCAGGGGGCTGGTTGCCCACCATGAGTGGCTCAGTTGCCACAGCTCTCTGTCCTTGATGGTCACAGCTGGTAACAACTGAAAAAACTTTAACTGTGATTATTCATCCCTACTCAGGAACTTTGGGACTGGTGCCTCTGGTAGACCACCAGCAGGCCAGAGCCTGGACGGGGGGCCCACTTGTGAGGGCTGTTGGCACATGGAGCCGGCCGGCCCAGGCAGACCAGCTGGAGAGTCTGACTCGAGTCTTCGCAGGTTTGTTATTTTGATCTAAGTTGGGCTTTATGCAGAGGTCAGAAGTGAATGTCCCTTTGAGGGTAATCCACTAGGCCTTATCAGGCATTCATAACCATTCTTCCCCAGAGACAGTTGAGGCAGAGGGCAGTTACGTTGGTGGGGTTGTGGGACAGACAGGGGTGCCAGCTGCCGGAGAAGCAGAGCCCCCGGGTCTCCTGGCCTTCCTCAGTTGGTTACAGGCCCTGCCAACCCCCCTCCTCAGGAATCCAGGGCCTTTGAGCTGGCCCTGGCCTGCTGGCCTGCACTCCTCACGAGAAACCCAGGGAGACCTGTTACCCACAGGAGTGGGTGTGCATCTTGTCAGACTTCTTTCCATTCCTTCTACACTCTGCCTTCTGAGGTTTCACACACCATCACCTGAGAAACTAGTCATGTGTTACCTTCCCCAGGCGTTAAAAATAAAAACATCTTTTCTGAAGCATTAAAAATCATTATAATTTTTATTATATAATAATACATATGTATAAACATTACTAAATATAGCATTGTATATTATTTATACATACATTATAAATATTATGTAGTTACAATTAAATTCCAGAAATTTCCAACATTTAAAAAAGAGAGGATATCATGAACTCCCAATCCTCATGGCCTAGTTTCAACAATAATCAAAATTTTGCTGATCCAGTTTCATCCTTCCCTCACACTTTTTTACTCAGCATTTTTGAGCAAACACCACAGGACATACGATTTTACCCACAAACACTTGAGTATGCATCCCTCACAGGCAAGCACATTTTTAAAAGACCTAGCCATAATGCCGTTGTTAACAAAGATAACAAATGATCTGGTAGAATTTTCCATTCTGGACTCGGCTGACTGTTTGCTCTAGGTGTTGGGAGCTAGTCCCATTATAGCCAGTATGTTCTGTAAACTGCTAAGAAAGATTTAGAGCGATGGGATGGCTAATGGAAATAAAATGCCAGCCACATACGTAATTTCATATCTTCTAGCCACATTAAAAAAGTTAAAAAAAATAGGTGAAGGGGATTAAGAGTACACTTGTCTTGATGAGCGCTGAGTAATAGATGGGAGTGTTAAATCACCATTTTGTAACACCTGAAACTAATATAACACTCTATGTTAACTACATTGGAATAAAAAAAGTTAAAAGGAATAGGTGAAACTATTTTTAATAATTTAATTTAATGTGAAATAGCCAAAATATCATTTCAAAATGTGATTGATATAAAAAATTATGAGATATTTTATATTCGTTTTTATACTGCATTTTCAAAACTGGATGTGGGTTGGACACTCAAAGCCCATCTCAAGTCAGAATAGCTACAGTTCAAGTGTTCCAGGGCCACGTGTGGCTGCCATATTGGATAGGGCAGATGGAGACACTTGTTTAGATTCAGTTTTAGATATTTTATGGAGAAGAATACTTTGCAGGTGCTTTGTAGTTGTAAATTTCCTGTTTTGAAATTCTCAGATAGTTTAGCATTCCCTGATGGTCAATTCTAAATCCATGATATCAGCAGGGGTTACAAAAGTCATGATTTTCTAATTCCATTATTCTTTCTGCATTCATTGGGAAGGATTCTTACATAAAGATGAACTCTACCTTATCAGCTCTGTGGCTTCTCTGAAATGTAGTTTCACACAGGGAACGTGGATTGCTTGTTTATTCTTCTTCTTACCACTTTTCAGAGAAATGAACTGGTACCCAAACTACCTTGAATGGAGACCAGGAAGGATTCTCTTTTTATCATTATGAACTCATAGTTTTCTGTATTTCTACCTTTTGATATATTGCAGTCATTATTCTTTTTGATGCTAAAAATGTCCCACCTTCTGCTGGTAGGACTCCCCAGCTGGCTCCTGGGCACTTTTTTTTTTTAAGATTTTATTTATTTATTTGATAGACAGAGATCACACAAGCAGGCAGAGAGGCAGGCAGAGAGGGGAGGGGAGAAGCAGGCTCCCTGACGAGCAGAGAGCCCTATGTGGGACTCGATCCCAGGACACCGGGATCATGACCCGAGCCTAAGGCAGCGGCTTAACCCACTGAGCCACCCAGGCGTCCCTCCTGGGCACTTTTTGCCTGTGCTTTCTGGCACAATCCCATAGGATCATCTTGAATATTTCTGCCTTCATCTGTAATCAGCTATTTCTCCAAGAAGCCTTGGTTCCTCTCAGTGTTCCAGGCATCTTTAAAGGATTCCCCCTGGGATGATAACATAACCTAGAAGATTTGAATAAAACTGAGAGTTGGAAGCACTGAGATAAGAAATAAGAGAAAGGGCTTCTTCTTTTCAGAAGAAGAAGAATAGGATTTGAGAAGAAAGGGAGATTTCAGAGGTTCTTGCAAGTCTCTACCTCCCTGCTCATCCCTTTCTCTGAATTTCTACTCTCCATACCCTCTACTCTAAGGACTAGAATTTTCTTTTTTAAAATATTTTGTTTATTTATTTGTCAGAACAAGCAGGGGGAGTGGCAGAGGCAGAGGGAGAAGCAGACTCCCTGCTGAGCAAGGAGCCGGAGGTGGGGCTTGATCCTGAGACCCTGGGATCATGACCTGAGCTGAAGGCAGATGCTTCACCAACTGAGGTACCCAGGCGTCCCAGGACCAGAACTTTCTATTGCTACTTGGTGCAGGTGAAAGCTCAGCCAACTCAGAACCCAGGGACCCCACCTGACCTCCCTTTGCGAAGGGCCCAGAGCCTTTGTCCAAAGTTGCCTCACTTCCCACCCAGCCCTTCCTGAGCCAACTCCCTGATGTCCCCCGGAGAACACAGTCGGCATCATCCCAATGACATCAGGGAAACTCCTATTTCCAGCAGTTTCTCCTTCAGCTGCAAAAATGTGCAGCGGTAGACAGGGTGTGGGCTTTTGAAGTCTCTGCAGGAAGCAGAGTTGTTTTCTCAGCACCGGGTCTGAGAGCATCTTCTGTGAGATCTGTAGTTGCTCAGCTGCTCTGGGGCCCTCCCACCCCCTCACCCTGTCCACCACCACACCCGGTGGGCCAGGGAGGGCAGACCCCACACCACATGCTGGGTGTAAAGGAGGACAGAGGACCAACACGGAGCCACGGAGCGGTGAAAGGCAACGGAGGCTGGTGAGGGGGGTGCCTGATACTTCTTCTGGTTTTCTTGAGTGCTCTTCGTTTCTCCCACCCCTTTGCTCAAAATGGCAATAAACACCACCGCACTTAAAGGTACGTCAGCTTAAGAGAGACCCTCAGTGCCTGCCGCACTCTACCAGCGTGTTTGTTCTTGGTTCTGGAACAGCCATTCCATATCGTTTCCACAGTTTACTGCCACTACCAGGTAGAAATGGTTTGGGGTTTTTTCTGTTTGTTTGTTTGTTGGGTTTTTCTTTTTTTTAAGATTTATTTATTTATTTGAGAGAGAGAGAGAGAGAGAGAGAGAAAGAATGCTTGCGCAGTGGGGAAGAGCAGAGAGAGAGAGAGAGAGAATCTCAAGGAGGTTCCATGCCCAGTGGGGAGCCAACACGGGGCTCCATCTCACAACCCTGAGATCATGACCTGAGCTGAAACCAAGAGTTGGATGCTTCACGGACTGAGCCAGCCAGGGCCCCAGACAGAAATATTTTTATCCCAAATCCTAATCTTAACCCCAGAAGACAAAGAAAGAAGTCCCTGCTTAATAACACTCAAACACCTGTCGATCATGGCACATAGCTCAGAGAATAGTCACATTGGTTGTGAGCCTACTGTGTGCCTGGGGTGCTTTCCCAGGTGTTGTTTGCTCCTTTCAACAGTCCTGTGGACAAGGATTGTTATCCCCATTGAATAGTTGGAGAAGGCGAAAATCCCTAGAAGCTAAGTCCTTGGCCCAAGGTCACACAATTGGCTCAGGTCAGGTCTCCATGTCCCCATGATTCCCTTTCTTCCCCATCTGCTTCTCCCTTTCAGACTCTGCAGGCAGAGCTAGGGGAGCCACTTGGTCAATGAATCCTCTTACTTGGAGCTAGAAAACCTGTAATATATTTCCTGTTCCTTTTAGACATAGAAATTAGATCATTATCATGGTTACGACAGTATTAAAACCATCATACCATGGCTTCTACTTTGGACCTAAAGAAACAGACACCATCTCTGTGATATGGTTCATAGAAACGTGGCAAAATAGAATGAGTCAGACCATATCCCTCTTCTGCTCCAATGTCTTCCCATCTCAGGGTACGCATCAGTGTCCTTGTAATGGCATTCAAGGTCCTACTGTGTTTCCTCCTGGCTCTCCTCTGCCTGACTCTGCTCCTACCATGTCTGGAGGGCACCTTTCCCATTGGGGTCTCCATGAGGATGGTCTTCTGGGGGTGTGCAGGCACGAGACGCTGCAAAACACCCCGGCCACCTCCCTTGCGCAGTCCACTCCAGCCCTGTCAGCCTCTTTGCTGTCCCCTGACATCCAGCCCCACGCCCATGCCTGGGCTCTTGAGCTTGCTGTTCTAGGGGCTAGCACAGGGCGGAGACAGGACTCAAACCCAGGCATGGGGTCTGGGGCCCACGTCTTTCACTGTGATACCATGCTGCCTTTTCCCACTCAAAAGTTTTCACACGGGACTTCATCTTTCCCCTTTTCAGGGATGGATGCCTAACCATAGCAAATAATATCCCCTTGTTTTGTAACCCCTAAATCATTTGTGGGTTTTCACGTTCAATGCCATGGACATTGGGAAGAACGCCTCCTGCTGCTTCTCTAGCAATCAAGGGAAGCTCTCAAATGCAGGAAGCTTCCAAGCATTTCCTAAGGATTGCAGGGTTGTATTCCATTCTCTTATCTTAAACCTTAGGAAGCTTGACCCTCCCGTTACTTGAAACCTCCTTCAAAGGCTATGGATTCTTCATCCAGTCTTGGGAAGGTCCTGCTGGGGATGGGGGGGGGGTGCGGTGTGGGGGCGGTATGCAGCGGTTGCTTCAGATGGGCACTAGGGTGCACTTGGGTGACTGCCACATCTAGACTTGCATTGAGGGTCAGCCTGGTCACCAATGTATAGATACCTTCCCTCAGCCAGGCACTGTGACTTTCTAATCTCATTTAATCTTTGCTTCGCCTTACGAAGTGCCTCTTAACACGTCTCCTTTACAAATGAGGAATCTTACCAATGTCCTAAGATTGGTACCTGGGCCTGATTCCAAAACTCATGAGCTTTTCAACAAGCTGCCCTACCTTTCATAAATAGGTAATCTCTCCATCCCATTCCCAACTCCATCCCCAACTCCCAATTTCTGGGTCTATGGCACATTAAATGTGCAAAAATACAAAGACAGATGGTCATGCTTCATGTCTGAATAGTATTCTGTTAGCCTTAGAAGACATCCCAGCAGGAGGCTAGAAATTTGGGATCCAATCAAGTCCAATGTTTATTATAGTGTGCTACTGTTCCAGACTCCAGAACATTGTAGGTGATATTCAATATTTTTTAAGTTTTAATATGCTTTAGGAAAAAACACAAGCAGCACAGCAAGCCTATTATTTAAACTATTAATTAGGATGAAGCTATGTTTTAGAAAGTCATCAGAAATAACAAGGAACTAATGGCACTGGTTCCCAGAGGTGGCAAAAGTCAAGACCACAAATGACAAATATGACAAACTTGTGTACTCCAATGTGTAATGATCACAGTTCTGTCCTCTTCATACCCCAGCCAGGACACTGACTTTTTAGTGAGTTGAGTTAATGATTGTAAAACGGTACCGAGTTCCCCTGCCAGAATAGTCTCTTGCTGGCTTTTATCACTACTTAAAAAAGGGATGATGGTTTCCTTTACTCTCACACATTAAAAATAAAGTGAAAACATAAAATAAAGAATGTCTTCTCCATTTCATGTAGACATCTCATAGGCGATTTACTGAAAAACCACCTTTAGTGCTAGGAGAGTTTATGGGAAACCATAACCCGCCCCAAGAATAAACAGTAAATGGAATGATGATTTTCTAGGAAGCGCTGTCTCTGTCTGCGGGAGCAGCACCAGTGAGCTGAGAGAGGTTTTTGGCAGCCCCGCAGGGCCCTGGAGAATCAGGAGTGGTGATTAAGAAAGCATGCATGAGTTTATCTACGTGGGAGTGGGGGAGTGCCTCCTGTGAAGCATGAGGGTGTCCGTCTTATCTGGGGATTTCCTTTGGCATTACAGAAAATGATGCCGAGTGCTTCCATTCCCCGGAATAAGAGGGGAGAGGCCGGCTGGGGCGGCGACTCCATGGGGTCCGGATTCTCACGCTTGGCCGCTCTTACTGACCTTGGCTCTGAAGCCCTGGTGGAACCCTTCATCCTCTGCCTGGCTCACTTTGCAGGGCAGCCTGAAACTGGGGGTGGAAGGCTGGAGACCCCAGCGCAGGAGAAATGCACTCCTGCTTTGCACCTTCGTAAGTAAAAGCCATGGTCAAAGCACAGGGGTAGGTGGAATGTCTTTTAACAACAAGGCTGCTCTGGTAGGGAGATGTTTGTTGTAGCGTTGGCAACAGCAAAAGGTTGGAGACAACTGGCATTGTTCGTGAGTGGGAGACTGGCTTAGTGTATAGTGGTATGTCTGATATGCCCTATGATGACATACAACGAAACTCTTCTCCAAAGATGATGGCAGATCTACGTGAATGAACAGGGAAAGATGCCCGATTGTGTAAATGGAGACGATAAGCCACAGAACTATATGTAGAGCGTGATCCGATTTTCACATATTATATATAACTCTGTATGTCAACGTGTAGAGAAAGGTCTGGGAGAAAATTTGCCTCCTGGAGGGGGTGGGGCAGGGCTGTTTGATGAACTTGGGGCTGGGGGTGAGAGACGGTTCGAGGGGCGTTGCCTCTCCTTTCAGGATCTAGCCAGGATTTGACCTAATAAGACGGTACTGGCGGATAGTTAATTCGAGTGACTGGGTTTGCCTAAGGCGGCCCAGTGGATAGGCGGTGGAGATAAGATTCGAACCCAGCTCCTCTACCCCCCAAGCTGACTGTTCCCAGGACCCTCTCAAGGAAACCTGAAGTTTGGGTCCTTTTCCAGGACTGACAAGAATTAGTCCTTAGACACTGCCAGTGGGGCTCTCCCATTGACTATGGAGATGGTCAGACCCACTGTGTGTGGAGAATCAGCCAGCCTGGAGCAAAACTGAAGAGGGCTGGGCCAATCCCTCCCCCTTCTTCTCCCCCCCCCCCCCAACACTGGGACTGCTTCCTCTTCTTTCTCCCACAGTATTCGAGATCCCCCATCCTGCTCATGAATTCCCTGGGGTCCACCTCTTCCCTGGGCATTTCCCTAAACTTAATGGCTTCCCCTCCCTTTATTTCTTAGTCTTATTCAGTCATTCCTCAAAACCTTGCTCTCTGGGAGAGAAGCAGTTAAACAAATTCCAGGCATCTCTGCCAGGCAACACATTTGCATGTTAACTGGGATTTTCTGGGAAAAACTCCTTACCCCGGAACAAATCGGTCCATTCTTTCCACAAGCCATTTTCGAGCACCCACTCCAGGCCAGGTGTTGGGAATCCATAGTGAGGTCTGCCTGGTGGAGGAGGCCCTGCAGGGTCAGGGTCGAGCAGAGGCAGGGCTGGTAGGGGGATTTCAGACAAGCAAGCAGCGGTGGCCAAGATGCTTTGGGAAAAATGAGCTTTGTGAATCAACAGTCAAGGCAGACCAAGGAAGCACTGTTCAGCGTCCATAGGACAGTGTGTTCCTAGGAACAGCCAATTTAGGGAGAAAAAAGTTAGGTTCAAATCTCACTCCACCACCTACTCACTGGGTGACTTTAAGCAAATCCAGTCCATTGAACCTGAGATTTCCTCATGAGTAAAATGGGGATTAAAAACAGTGCGTAGGACCTAACCCATGGGATTCTAGTCATACTAAGCAAGATGTGTTGTAATTTGCTCCCCGTATCAGAGTGTCCCAGATGAATGTTGCTAAGATGTCTCCCAGCTCTTCCAGGAAGGGTAGTGTGGCTTGTGGCTACTGCCCTCCCTCCTCCTAGGACCTGTGACCCAGGAGGCTGACATAGTTGTCAGGTGACAACCCCCAGTGACATACGCAGATATTCGGACTCTGAGGCCAGGCATCCAGATCCAACTATGTGATCTCGGGCAGCTAATGTCATCTCTGAGGTCCCCAGTTTTCTCATTTTAAAAATGCAGACAATAATATAACTCACTCTATGGACTTGTTGAGAGGATTAAATCCATGTAAAAGCTACACAGATGGTAAGCTCCTTGACATCCGTCTTGGTGATGGTGATTTTTTGGATTTGACACAAAAAGAAAAAGCAACAAAAGCAAAAGCAAACAAGTGGGACTACATCAAACTAAAAAGCTTCTGCAGGGCTCTGAGAAATGAAAAGGCAACCTATTGAATCAGAGAAAATATTTGAAAATCAAATATCTGATAAGAGGTTAAGACCCGAAATATATGAAAATCTCATACAACTCAATAGCAAATAAATAAATAATCTGATTAAAATGGCAGAGGATCTGAAAAGTCATTTTTCCAAAGAAAATATACTGATGGCCAATAAGCCCATGGAAAGGTGTTCATCATCCCTTATCATCAGGAAGTACAAATCGAAGCCACAATGAGCTATCACCCCACACCTGCTAGAATGGCTATTAACAAAGAGATAAGAAATTAGAAGCATTGGTG
Organism: Taxidea taxus jeffersonii; assembly: GCA_003697995.1. Classification (NCBI taxonomy): domain Eukaryota; kingdom Metazoa; phylum Chordata; class Mammalia; order Carnivora; family Mustelidae; genus Taxidea; species Taxidea taxus. The sequence goes on from RCUC01109156.1 coordinate 37,551, forward strand.
AGGATGTAGAGAAAGGAAAACTCTCTTTCACCGTTGGTGGGAATGCAAACTGGTGCAGCCACTGTGGAAAATAGTATGGACGTTCCTGTTCTATTTCTGGCTATTTATCTAAAGGAAATAAAAACACTAACTCAAAAAGATATCTGTACCCCCATGTTCACTGCAGCATTATTTATAATAGCCAAGACATGGAAATAACCTAAGTGTCCAGTGATGGATGGATAAAGAAAATGTTATAGATGTGTGTGTGTGTGTGTGTGTGTGTGTGTGTATGTGTGTATGTGATTGTGGTTGTGTGTGTGTATATATACATATATATGTAACATATATATAATGGATGATATATTATACATATGTTTGAAGGAATATTATTGAACCACAAAAAGAAGGAAATCTTATCATGTCTGGCAACATGGATGGACCTTGAGGACATTACGGCAAGTGAATTAAGTCAGGAAGAGGAAGACAAACACCATATGATTTCACTAACCTGTGGACTCTAAAAGCAAACAAACAACACTCCCTGAACTCAAAGCTACAGAGAAAGATTGGCAGTTGCCAATCCCTGGGAGGTGGAGGGTGGGCAAAATAGGTGAAGGTGGTCGAAAGGTACAAGCTTCTACTTAGAAACCAAATAAATCCTGGGAATAGAATACACAGCGTGGTGACTAGAGTTAATAATATTTGAAAGTTGCTAAGAGAGTAAATCTTAAAAGTTTTCAACATAAGAGAGGTGCTTGGGGTGGCTCAGTCAGTTAAGCCTCCGACTCTTGGTTTCATTCAGGTCATGATCTCAGGGTCTTGGGATGGAGAGTCGGACGCCCTGCTGAGCAGGGAGTCGGCTTCCCCTCTTTCTCTCCCTCTGCCTGCTCATTCTCTCTCTCTCTCAAATATATAAATTAATTTTTAAAAGGTTTTCATCATAAGAAAACTGATTTTTGTAGCTATGTGTGTTGGTGGATGCTGACTGTAGTGATCATTTGACAATATATACATATATTGAATCATTATGTTGTACATCTGAAACTAATATAATGTTACATAGCAATTGTACCTCAGTTATTTAAAAAAAATCTATGTAAAAACCGGTGAACCATGCCTGACTTGGGTTGGTTCAGTATGAGCTATTGGCAGGGACCCCTGAAGAAGGGTCACGCATTCAATGATGAATAATGCTGGATGGGCAGTGTGCTCAGCACCCTGGTTGTTCAAGAATTTTGCTTCATTTCCTAGCAGAAGCGAGCCATGTACGAGCAATGCATGACTGATAGTCTCTAGCATACTGACTCTCTGACTATAGCATTAGTCACAGATAAAAATGTGTCAAACCCAGGATGTGAGGCTTTTACCCTTTTTTTCTGCAAAAATGAATAAGGTCTAAATTATCAAACTAATAGCAGGCTACTAAAAAGAATAAAGTAAGGGATTTTTACAACTAGTTTTGAGGATAAATAAAAATCAATGGAAGACAACTATTACAAAAGGAATTAAATTTAGACCTAAATGTGAGATCTGAAACCATAAAAATCCTAGAAGAGAGCACAGGCAGTAATGAATTCAACATTGGCCATAGCAACATTTTTCTAGATGTGTCTAAGGCAAGAGAAACAGAAGCAAAAATAAACGATTGGGACTACATCAAAGTAAAAAACTTCTTCACAGCAGAGGAAACAATCAACAAAACAATAAGACGACCTACTGAATGGGTGAAAATATTTACAAATGATATATCTGATAAGGCGTTAGTGTCCAAAATATATAAAGAACTTATACAGCTCAACACCCCCAAAACAAATAATCCAATTAAAAATGGGCAGGAGACATGAACAGACATTTCTCCAAAGGAAACATCCAGATGGCCAACAGACACATGAAAAGGTACTCAGGCTCACTCATCATCAGGGAAATGCAAATCAAAATCACAATGAGATACCACCTCACACCTATCAGAATGGCTAAAATCAAAAACACAAGAAACGACAAGTGTTGGTGAGGATGTGGAGGAAAAGGAACCCTCGTGCACTATTGGTGGGAATGCAAACTGGTGCAGCCACTGTGGAAAACATTAGAGAGTCCTCAAAAATTTAAAAATTATTATCACATGA
>ML097887.1:0-13470 GCA_003697995.1 Taxidea taxus jeffersonii
AAAAAAAGATTTATTTATTTGAAAGAGAGAGAGCGAGAGAGAGAGAGATAGAGGGCATGAGCAGGGAGAGGGGCAGAAGAAAAGGGAGAGAAGCAGACTCCCCACTGAGCCTGACAACCTTGAGATCATGACCTGACCTGAAATCAAGAGTCCAACGCTTAACCAACTGAGCCACCCAGGTGCCTCAAGAATAGTTTGTAATAATGGAAGCAACTACGTTTCAATGTATAGGAGGCAACAAGGGGCTCCATCTCAGGCTAACAAATACTTGGTTTATAGGAAACTGCAGCGGGTCTCTCGAGGAAGAAGCTCAGAACGCAGGCAAAAGGATTGATTCCAAGGGATTCATCGGGGCTCCTGCTCCACTGTTGTGAATCCTTGTGAGAACTGGTCCAAACAGGGCTTTCCATGTGTGGTGGTTTTGTGCTGTTGTGGAAGCAAACGTGTGGCTTACAACCACGTAACAGGCGGTAAAGATTTCAATGGCATTTTAGATGTTTGCAGAAAATTAAGGTGCTTTAAAAAGGCATGCTTTTTAAGTCTGAAGCTAGACATAACTATCCTTTTAACGGTGTAAACACGATAATTTTTTTGCATTGGAGTACAAACAATCACAAGCCTTAACAATGTGTAAAATAACATAAGGATATTATCAACTGCACCTTATCAGGCTGTATTCCTAACCATGACGTTGTTTTGGCATCAGGTTACCTTTTATGACTTAAATGCATACATAACCCCAAAGGGAAAGATTAGAATAAAAACATAATGCATCAGTTTGACTGGCCTTTTAAGAATGTTCACCCTTGGAAACATTGTGTTTGTCTTGAAAGATTTACATTGATTCTGCCTAAATTTACCAGGCCCTTTTATCTTCAGCTGTACTACCCCCACTCCTTCTACATTATTCTCCAAACAAGATATTCTGTGGAAATGTCTTCTATTAAAATTGTGTAAAGAAACTCTAATGTTTTTTTTTATTTAAAGATTTTAAAAAAATTTATGTATTTGACAGACAGAGATCACAAGTAGGCAGAGAGGCAGGCAGAGAGAGAGGAGGAAGCAGGCTCCTGGCTGAGCAGAGAGCCCGATGTGGGGCTCAATCCCAAGACCCTGGGATCATGCCCTGAGCCGAAAGCAGAGGCTTTAACCCACTGAGCCACCCAGGTGCCCCAAGAAGCTCTAATGTTTTATTACAAGAAGGAAATTCCCTTGGTGGGCAGAGGGCCCAACGCTCCCTCAATTTTCTCAGGGTATCTGCTTCATGTGTTCTCTGAGGGGTCCTATATCCTATTAAAACTCTAGCTCGAGGCGTGCCTGGGTGGCTCAGTGGGTTAAAGCCTCTGCCTTCGGCTCAGGTCATGATCCCAGGGTCCTGGGATCGAGCCCTGCATCGGGCTCTCTGCTCGGCAGGGAGCCTGCCTCCCTTTCTCTCTGTGCCTTCCTCTCTGCATACTTGTGATTTCTGTCTGTCAAATAAATAAAATCTAAAAAAGCAAAAAAACAAAAAAAACCTCTTAAAAAAAAAACCTCTAGCTCGACCATAAGTGAAATCCCTCTCTCTTGTTCCAGTTAAAATGAGCAGAAATTCTAAAAAATACTTGACTCTAACCTGAGGGAACACAAAACAAATAAACCAAGAAAATAAAAGAAACAGAAAGTGAACTAGGCTTACAGCGTACAGATTTCTCTGATCTTACCTTAGCTAATAAGCTCTCAGGGGTCCCAGACTCTGACCCATTCATTCCACTCTCTGAGGTTTTTTAATATTCTTTACCCAAAGTGTTAGAACAGTTTTCAAGCATCTTGTTAGGCTTTCTGGCTACTCAGCTCTTGCCTTGTTTCCTATACAGAGTGTAACTGCTTTTTTGTCTTTCTCATCCCTGCCCCAACATGGAAGAGCCAAGACTAAGATATAAATTTCCTTTAGGGCTCACCACCAAGTAGGGAATCCCCAATCCCACATACATATTATCAGCCTGCTTTGCAGGTTGAAAGGTATACCTTTAATCCCTAGGCAACTGACAGCCAGACAACCATCATGATTCACCCCATCCCACCCAAAAGAGAAAAATCCCATCTCTGTTAAAAGCATGGCGTGATTCATGTGTAGGCAGTAGAACACTGTTCTCACTATACAAGAAGTATACCTGTATGAAAACAGGCTCTCTGTCGCATTTTGTAATCAATAATGGTTAGTGCCATGCTACTCTAGAAACAGAAGGCTATGAAGTTAGAGTAAAAAGAACAAGAAAGGGACGCCTGGGTGGCTCAGTTGGTTAAGCAGCTGCCTTCGGCTCAGGTCATGGTCTCAGCGTCCTGGGATCGAGTCCCACATCGGGCTCCTTGCTCGGCAGGGAGCCTGCTTCTCCCTCTGCCTCTGCCTGCCACTCTGCCTGTACTCGCTCTCTCTCTCTCTCTAACAAATAAATAAATAAAATCTTAAAAAAAAAAAAAGAACAAGAAAGAAATATAGAAACAGTTCAGCTCAAAATCATCCTCCATTATGGAGCATCTCAGACCATCCGGCCTCTACTGTGGAGCAGTATAGACTCGTGGAAATTAGCTGTGGTTCTGGACTCACATGGATATACCTCTGTTCAAGTCTTAGCTCCGCCATGAATCAGCACTGTGATCTTGACCAAACTGTTGAATTTCTTTTGGCTTCCGTTTTCCTCTCTGGGTAAGACAAGACTATTGATGTTCCTTTCTCCTATTGTAAGAATAAAATGAGATCTTTCATGGAATAAATGCTTGCATGACCTGGAGTAAATGCATAAGAAATATGAATATTTTACATTATTTATCAATGAAAATTAGGTGTCATTTATCATTTACTACTATGTATGAATTGTTATAATGAAGTAGTCGCATCTTCTCCAACCTTGGGTCAGGGGCCAGGTGGACAATGTAAGTGCCTAAGACAGTAGGGAGTGGTGAGCGTAGAGAGCACGTGCTCCCTCTGATCTGGACAGATCTTGTTCATCTTGTTGCCAGGGGTATTGTGAGCCCAGGGATGTCAGATCTTTGGAAGTTTTTCAGGATAAGCTGAAAATCTTGATTTTCATGTGGAATACTGATATTCCAAGTGTTGGCATACAATCCCCAAGTTTACCTATCCCATTTCATTTTTATTAGTAAACACACTCCAAAAGAGTCTGGCTTCCCAGCAATAGATCATCAGTTTCTGCTCCTAAGTGAGGTCTCCAGGTGGGCAGGGTCAGATCTTTCTGTTGTATCCGCATTGGCCTGTAGTTACCAAGTATTGGGGAAATGATGAATGATGGAGTGTATGGTTTTAGGTCCATTATCTTGTTTACTTGATGTGCTTGCTACTTGACTTGTCCTGCTTGTTATCCCTTTAAATCCAGTGCTTATTTTGGGCCTGAAGTTGAACACTCTTTATGTGAACGAAGATGTGGTTGCCTGTTACGTTCTGAACATAGAAATTTAGTGGGGATTTGCTTAGATTTCTTGCATCCCATTGTGGGGTTGAACATTATTTCATTCCTTTTATTGGAACACATACCAACATCTGCAGGTAACAGGGTGCACAGTAAACTTAAGTTATTCTTTAAATCCATCTTGGGAAGGCAGAGCTGGAATATTCCAGTTCTTAAATTCTCCAGATTCAATTCATTGTTAAGCCTAATAACAGAAATATTGCATATAAATAGCATTATATATCCAGCATTACATGATACAATGTGAAAGCATTTCATTGGCAGGAAGAGTTAAGATTTTAGAAATATAAGAGAATTCTACAAATTCTGAGTCAGCTTAACATTGTGAGCTGTTGAATTCAGTGGATATTATTTCAGAAGCTTCTGGGGTTCCTCCACCCCCTATGATACCAGAGAGCCATCTGCTGGAGAATTGTTTCATATCCTCAAAACAAGTTTAATTTTTTTCTTTTCTGGCTTTTCAGTTTTGTATGCCCAAGTTAAAAAAAAAGTCTGGAAAATAAAAACAGTGCCATCTTCAATGCTTCAGTCTCTCTTTAAGTGTGGGAACCATTTGGCTACAGTGGCTTTTGATGATAATTTATATGGAGATTGCCAGGAAAACACATGCCAACAAATGTTTCCTCTTTATTTTATTTATTTTTTATCTTTTTAAAGATTTTGTTTGTTTATTTATTTGAGAGAGAGAGTGCAAGCAGTGGGGGGGAGGGCCAGGAGCAGGGGCAGAGGGAGAGAGAATCTGAAACAGACTCCCCCTTGAGTGTAGAGCCCATCGTGGGACTCCTTCCACAACCGGGAGATCATGACCTGAGCTGAAACTGAGAGACTGACACCCAACCAAGCCATCCAACCAAGCCATCCAAGTGCCCCCAAATGTTTCTTCTTTTAGGAATCTGCCACTGGGATATGTCCGAACTACTCCCTTTAAGGAGGAAGTGGGAGAGAGACTAATACGTACTCAGCATCTGCCCACCCAAGCCATCCTGTTGTTGTTTTTTTTTTCCAATGGTATTCTTTCTCTTTTTTCATGTGCCCTAATTTGTTTACCTTAGATTTAATTTTAAACTTTGTAAAGGAAAGAAAAGGGCCACTAAAAGGAGACGCTTGACACGTTAAACAAAAGGTGACTATTCAAATTGATGGTTGCTATCCCAAAGAGGCAGAATGTACAGTGAGATCCTCTTCTTCCTGTAAATCAAAGAGAGACAGGTTGCTGGGGTGCCTGGGTGGCTCAGTCAGTTAAGAGTCTGCCTTTGGCTCGGGTCAAGATCCTGGAGTCCCAGGATGGAGTCCCACATCAGGCCTGTGCTCAGCGGGGAGCCTGCTTCTCCCTTTCCCTCTGCTGCTCTCTCTCTCTCTCTCTCTCGGGAAAATAAATAAATACGATCTTAAAAAAACAAATCAAAGACAGGTTATACTGGATACAAGTATTACTATTGGAAGTCTTCCTACCTCTGTTATTGTGACAATGTATTCTCAGCCAAGATTCCCTTCATTAGTAATACTCTGGGAGTGCTAGCTACATCTTTAGCTTTTGAAATCTAAAAATGTCGAAACTGTGATAAAAATGGAATGAGAGAAATGGAGGACGTTGGGTGGGAGCTGCTTATTAAATTAATGGCAACTGGACTTTGTAGCAGAGTTAGGTGACTCAGGCCATGACCTTGGGGTAAATTTTCTCCCATACGTCCTATTTGATTTCACTGGGAGTTAACCTTCGGCTCTGGTCTCAAACAAAATTCAAACTCTTGGTTTTGGTAATCTTAGGCAGAAATTTTGCAACGAATAAAACAGACCTGACCTAGAGAGCCAAAAATTCTGGATTTAGTCAACCTGTCTGAGGTCTGCTATGATATTTAAGCACTCTAGGCCATTCTGTCAGGAGCTATGTAGGCTGTAGGCAAAGCAAAATTGAACAGACTTGCTTTTTGTTTCGCCAACAGCGTAAGCTTGGAGGATAATGCCTGCAAAGCATTTTGAGTTCCTCAGAAGAAAAGCCCCATGTGATTTCCAAGTATTGTTATGGGTCATAAAACAGCCGTTGAGGGACTATGTCAGAGAGTGGCCAGACAGGTGAAACTGGCTTAGAGAGGATACTGTCTAGACTGATCTTTTTGTGTCCCTGCCACAGGAGATTCTCTGTGGAAGCTGTGGACCCACTACTCAGTATCACCAAGCATCCCTTCACCACGTGGCACTTACCCTGACATCTCTGTTTCAGGATGTACAGTTTTCATGGTCCAGTTTGAGTTCCCCTCAAGCCCAGCATGAGACATCGAGCCATGTCTGCCTCCCCGTTGCATGCTGAGCTGTCTACTCTCCAAACACCTTTGTTTGTTTCTTTGGCTGATACCTGTCAGGTTTTCACAGTTGTTAGATGTCAGAATTCTTGACAGTGGACATGCCAGCAAGTGACTTGATCTTAGTGAGGATACCATGAGAAAACCCATTAGGTCCATGGCAAGGAAACTTTGTCGATGCCAGAGAGTGCGTCCTGAAATCCGTGGGACACCCTGAGCTGATGCTGCTTGGGCAAGAGGGAGGGGAAGGTTATGCAACCCGTGTCACATGCTCGGGGGTGGGAATAGTGTGAAGTGGGGGGGAGGATTCTATCTGTCACTGGAGGCTGTTACTCAGAAACTGTCATGACTGCCCCCTTGATTGCTGTTAGTGTTACTGGGATTACTTGGTATCATGAAGTGATCAGTGTGGAGTGCCTAGGGGATAAGGAAGCATACGTTACGAGGATGGACTTTCCATTCCAGGTAACACAACTAGAAGAAATTTTGAGGCTGAACCCTGTAAACCTTCCTCACCTGGACTGCAGTGTTTTGTCAGGGATTCTCAGGACAAATAGAACTTCAAGTCTTTGATCCTTATTATTTGGTATCTGTTATATTTGATAAACCAAGAGCAACTGTTTCTTTTTAGAGGCTCATTTTTTTTCTTTTTCTCTGTTGTTTTAATATGGAATAATTGTGTGTGTGAGTGTGTTTGACATTGATCCACATGCTTATTTGGATTCAAATAAGCAAAAATAAAATTTGGGGTTTAACAGAGTTATGAAATTCAGAAAACCCTATAACCTTTAATTAAAACCTGGTAGTGTTATTTGAGTGAGTTTCTTCCTTTTTAGTTCTTTGGATCAGGGATCCTGTTACGGTTTTTGGCACAGTTTTCTTTGTTGAATGTTTATTTCATGTCGTTGCCCTTTGTATTCAGAGCTGTTCATGACACCATTGTTGCTCTTGGGTGTGACTAATTGAAAGACTGGCCAAAAGAGAGATGACTTTCTCTTTAGTTTTTATGAATGGAAAATCAGTGCATACAACTCTGGTTTGTTTTGCATCTGTTGTTCTTTTCTTTTTTTTTTTTTTAATTTTATTTGATTTCAGTTTAGTTAACCTATAGTGTATTATTACTTTCAGGGGTAGAACTTAGTGATTCATTGGTTGCATATAACAACCAGTGCTCATTCCATCAAATGCCTTCTGTACCTGTTGTTCTCATGTGTTGCCCTTGTGCTTGCTGCAAGATTATTTAGAGGAATGTATTGCTAATTGCTTATTAATTGTTACTCTGTGTTTCTTTAGATCTAGGCACTTGTCAAAAACCTGAATTTTTAGGTTTTAGCTGGTTGCTTATGCATTCATTCACCTGCCCATCTACTCAACAAATACTTTTTTTTTTTAAGATTTTTTTTTTTTTTTAATTTACTTGTTAGAGAGAGAGAGCACAGGCAGACAGAGTGGTAGGCAGAGGCAGAGGGAGAAGCAGGCTCCCTGCCAAGCAAGGAGCCCGATGTGGGACTCGATCCCAGGACGCTGGGATCATGACCTGAGCCGAAGGCAGCTGCTTAACCAACTGAGCCACCCAGGCGTCCCTCAACAAATACTTTTTGAGCACTGTTGATGGCCAAGCCCTGTACTTGTCATTGGTGAGAAAACACAGGACAAGACCATCCTTCCTTTATCCAGTAGTTTCCCACCTCTTTGGGTCAAACTGCAATCACATATATTATTTTGGTAAGATTTGGAAAGGTGATCATTCTTTTTGTTACTGATCTGGAAGAGCAGTCATTGTTCCACCGAAAATTGCAGCAGGGTACCGGTGACATCCTGCTAAAGATATTTAACAGCTACAGAATGATTGTAGTTCCCTACAAAATCAGAACATTTGCTGGTTGACAAAGGTAATGAGGAAGTAAGGCTATAAAGGGAAATCTCACTCCAATAAGGCTTGTTTTCCTCCTGTCTTCTTTGCACAGTTCTGAAATTTCCTTTTTCTAGAGCCATCTCCTTAGGCTTGTGATATAATTCCTCAAGTACAAAAAGTAACAAAATAGTAAACCCTTTAAGTTCCTTTGTGCTGAAGGGTGGCGTTGGTGGGTACGAGGGGAAGGTTTTCCTCTTTTATCCCCCATGACAGTCAGGGCCCTTCTTTCCTTTCCAGGATAAATTGTATACTACTCCATAGGGCATTTCTGGAGATAATATTCCACCAAGAGAATACTTTGAAATGGAGTAAACATTTCATATTGGGCATTTCAGGACAGGGAGGTGGAGAAAGAAGGCTCCATCAGGGTGGGTGAGTGGGGGAGATGTTGTTCAAATCACATCATGAAGGTAGTGACCATTTTGTTGGCCCAGGCTTGCTTACTTGCAGCCTGACTTTTTGAGGTCCTCTTCATTATTTTTATAGCTCTGTGCCTTATTTTTTTCTGACTTTATTGAGTATTTGGCAAATAAAATTATAAGATATTTAGAGTGTACATTATGGTGATTTGATATACACGTAATATTGTAAAAGGATTCCCACCATTGGATTAATTAACACAGCCATCACCTCACGTTTTTACTTTTTTTGTGTGTGAGGTCATTTAAGTGTTACTCTCTTAGCAAATTTCAGTGATACAATACAGTGTCAGAAACTATAGTGGCCATGTTATATGTTAGATCTTTAGACCTTATTCATTTAAGAGCGAACAGTTTGTACCCTTTGACCAGTCTTCCCCTGTTTTCCCCTCCTCTAGCCCTGGGCAACCACTTTTCTACTTTCTGTTTTTATGAGTTAGACTTTTTTTGTTTGTTTGTTTGTTTCTTTGTTTTAATTTAGATTCCACCTATAAGTAATAAACCGTGTAGTATTTGTCTGTCTCTAACTTTTTTCACTCAGCATAATGTCCTTTGGTTTCATCCATGTGGGAAATGTAGGATTTCCTTTTTAGAGGTCAAATAATATTCTACTATATGTATACCACATCATCTTCATCCATCCATCTGTTGGTGGACATGTAGGTTGATTCCATACCTTGGCTGTCATGAATTTTGTGGTTAAGAACCCCAGAGTACAGATGCCTCTTTGGGATATGATATTGTTTCCTTTGGATATATATACCCAGAAGTGGCATTGCTGGGTCATATAGCTCTATCCTTTAAGGAGAAGAAGTTAACTGAGCTTATTGAGGGTCATGTAGAAGTTGTCCTTGGTGGGTGCTAGTGGTCAGTGGTCAACAGTTCAGTGGTGATAGCTGAAAACTCAGGGCTTTGCCTTCGTGTACCTAGGGGATCAGCCTCATATTGTCACAATCATTCCATCAAGTGCAACCCTTTTAGGTGTGTGGAAAGAAAAGGCAGCTAAAGGGATTTTATGCTTTAAAAATAAAGAAATGTTCTTTTTTAGCCTATGGCCAATTTTTGTCTACAGGAGGAAGGCCAGCAAAGCCATCGAATAGTTGTGATGATCCTTGATAATTTTCTCCAAATTCCAATGACCCTATACTTTTTCTCTGTCAACTTCTTTCTCAGGTTCTCTTTAATTAGAGTTCCTGGTCCATCTTTATTTCCCTTGAGATTTGTTGAGATACTGTTTTACTTTACCTTACTGAGATATTGTTGATATATAACATATCTAAGTTTAAGGTTCACAATGTGATGATTTGATACACTTATAAATTGCAAAATGGTTACCCCAAAATGGTTAGTTAACATTTCTATCCCTTCACATAAATACTATCTTTTTCGTGTTGGTAATATTTAAGATCTGCTCTCACAATAGCTTTCAAGTATATCATACAGTATTGTTAATTATAGTCACCATACTGTACATGAGACCCCCAGGACTTAACTTGTGTTACTGTTGAGAGTTTGTACCCTTTGCCTGGTCCATCTTTAATCACTTCGTTCACACACAGCCAACCACCTCTCTTCCCCACCCCTCCACCACTGAACACTTCTAGCAAAATTTGTTGCTGATTTAGTCTCTCTGTCTCCTCTACCCCTCCACCCATGCCTGCACCCAAGCAGCTGAATGTGGCTGGAGAAAAACACAACCCCCTTAAAATGTCTCACTTTAAATGCATGATGTCCCATCTCAAGTGGGCCCACAAGGCTGCCTGCCAGTCCTCCCACATCTTCCTGGGGAATTCACTTGCCCATTCTCTGAGATGACTATTTCACACTTTCTCCTCTCGCCTCAAACCACCGACATTTCATTTTTCCTTCTTAGTTTCTTATTTGACTGAGAAAAGAAATATGAAAACAACTTGCACAAATTCCCACCGTGAAATCAATACTCCTGCCCGCCCCTGTGCCTACTGCTGTGGAGGATGGGTCTGAGCCAGCCTGTGCCATGGATCCCATCCCTTCCCAGTAATAGCAAGGAAACCAATCTCATATACTGGCCACAATGACCCAGGCTTAGTCCTAAGTACCTTATGTACTAACTGATGTAATCCTATAGCAGCTGTGTGAGGTAGGAATCACCCTGGTTTTACCAAGGAGGAAGCTACAGCTCCGTAACTTGTCCAAAATCACATAGCCACAGTACATTTGCATGGCTCGAGTCCACGTGTGCTACTGCTCTGCCAACCTCATCTCCAGACATTCCTCCAGCAGCCCTCTCCCCTCTCTCTTGAGTCATCAATTTCCCTTTCTCTACTAGATCTTACCCATCAAATTCCAAGCAAATTCTAGTATCTCCTATTTTGAGAGGGTACCCTGGATCCTACATCTCCTTCTAGCTATCCTCTTCTGTCTCTGCCCTCCTCCCTTTTTTTTAAAACATTTTAAAATATTTAAATTCTGTTAATTAACATTTAATGTATTATTGGTTTCAGAGGTACAGGTCTGTCATTCATCAGTCTTACATAACACCCAGTGCTCATTACATCATATGCCCTCCTTAATGTCCACCACCCAGTTACCCCATCCCCCCACCCACCTCCCCTCCAGCAACCCTCAGTTTATTTCCTATGATCAGGAGTTTCTTATGGTTTGTCTCCCTCTCTGGTTTCTTCTTGTTTCATTTTTTCCCTCTCTTCTCCTATGATCCTCTGTTTTGTATTCCACATATGAGTGAAATCATGTGATAATTATCTTTCTCTGATTGACTTATTTTGCTTAGCTTAATACCCTCTAGTTCCATCCAAGTCATTGCAAATGGCAACATTTCATCTTTTGATGGCTGTGTAATATTCCATTGTATATATATACCACATCTTCTTTATCCATTCATCTGTTGATGGGCAGCTGGGCTCTTCATGTTTTGGCTATTGTTGTCCCTGTTCTTTTTTTCAAAAAGTTTTCTAAGTTTTTTTTTAACATTTGCTGTATCAGGGCGCCTGGGTGGCTTGGTCATTAAACGTCTGCCTTCGGCTCAGGTCGTGATCCCGGGGTCCTGCGATGGAGCCCCGCATCGGGCTCCCTGCTTGGAAGCCTGCTTCTGACTTTCCCACTCCTCCTGCCTGTGTTCCCTCTCTCACTGAGTCTCTCCCTGTCAAATAAATAAAAAAATCTTAAAAAAAAAGTATTTGCTGTATCTACTTCCTTTTTTTCTAATTTTCTTTTCAACTACTCCAGTCTGACTTTGACCCTACCCTTCCATGAAACAACTTAGGTTAAGTCACTAATCATGTCCAAAGTGTCAAAGCCAGAGATATTGTCAATGCTGGAGGGACAGTCTCAGTTTTCTTACTCAGGCCCCCAGAAGTATTTTATTCCTTTGACTCCATCCACACCATACTCGGCTTGGTTTTTCACCAATTTCAGTGATCACTTTTCGGTCTCCTTTGCTGGACCTCCCTCTGCTGGCCAACTTCTAAATGTTAGATTGTCCAGGGCTTGGACTGGACAACTTTTCCTTCTATCCACACTCATTCTTTTGGTGATCTCAGCCAGTCTCAAGGCTGTAAATGTTATTTCTAAATTGATGAGTCTTAGATTTTTATGTTTAGCTTTGATCTTCCCTGGGCTTCCAATATTTCCACTTGGAAGTCATAGACATAGCAATCACACGATTAATGTGTCTCAAATAAAATTCTTGATTTTGCTTTTTGCCCTTTAGTTTCAATCTTTAATAAAGTGCCTTCTTCCTTCCACATCCCACATCGTACTTATCAGTAGGGCTCTGCCTGCAAATTACCTTCACATTTATATCCCAGATCTGACCATCTCTTCCTGCTTCCAGAACTACATCCCTGTCCAAAGCACCGTCATTTTATTCCCTGGCTTGTAAAATAGCCTCCCAGTGGGTCTCTTTGCTTTGTCTCTTGCTCTGACTTAGCCCATTTTTTCATGCTGCAGCCTGTAATTCCTTATAAATATACGTTAAATCTGACCCTGCTTGCCCCTCCCATCTCATTTCCTGTCCCTTCTTGCTCCCAGGTCAGTCTTTGCCATTCTTTGAACATAGCACACATCTGCCTCAGGGCTTTTTGTTTTTGCTGTTCTTCTGTTCCCTGCTGCTGGGAATGTTCCTCCTATAGATACTGACCTAAATTAAACAAGATAATTCATTATTTTGGTATAATCTCTGTTCAAACTTTACCAGAAAAGCTGCCCTTTGTCTGGATCTCTGCGTCCAGAAGCGCAGAATCTGCCATTCTCCATCTTCTTTCCAGTTTTAGTCAGGGTGTCATATTGTATCCTATATCTGTGTGCGTATGTGTCTCCTTGAGTGGCCTATTAACTCCATGAAGGCAGAGATAGTGCTTCTTTATTCCTAGTGCCTGGAACTAGGTGCTTGATAGTTATTGCATTTTTGGAATATTTTCCAAATATTCCAAATATTTGGAATGAGAGGTATTAAGAGGTATTAAGTTGTACAAAGTTGTACAAAGAGGATATATAAGAATGAAAAAGATCAGATGTAATATTTTTTAAAAGTTAAAAAAAAACCCTATAAACAATAGGTGCAAAGGAATGTATGTGGAGAACATTGTCTACAAGCAGAAAAAGAGAGCCTCAGAATTCCTGGGTGGCTCCAATCCTCCCTCTTTCCTTCTCCGCCATCCCAGCAGAGTTCATTTTTGCAAACTGCCATGTGGAGAGCCAAGAGAAGAGAGCAAGGGGAAGGCCTTCAGTGAGCTTGGTGAGCTCTCATCAGGGGCTTCAGGGTGCATCGATGGTGAGGGCGGAGCTTTGAAGTTTCCTAGAAAATTAAAGTTGGTGAAACCAAGTAAAGTTGGGGATCTTACATTTCCTACACCCACTCTGCTTGAAGCATTGAATGTGACAAATTTAACTCTTATGATGGCAGTGATAATGATTTTTTTTTCAAGTGTGCTTTCCTGACTGTCTTTGATCAGTATCCTATTTCCTAACCTCTTTTAGAGTGGAATTGAGAATGTTGATGTAATTGTTTCCACTTTCTTGGGTCAATCTTCCAACAGGAGCTGGGAGTGGATTTATGTACCTCTCACTTGACATATTGTGACTTCTACTCATTGATATGGAAGAAGAATAGAAGGAAAATTGTGCCCAAATCATGAATTTTCTTGTTTAGTATCATAAGATACAAAAGGATTGGGACACTCTCTTTAAGTTCTGTTAGTATTTTAGTGTGCGTTCTAATGGGCAAATCTTTTTTTTTTTTTTAATTGCAGTAGAGTTGACAGACACTGTTACATTGGTTTCAGCTGTACAACACAGTGATATGACAAGTCTATACATTAGGCTATGTTCATCACAAGTGTAGCTACCATCTGTCACCATACAATGCTGTTCCA
>ML097887.1:19220-34682 GCA_003697995.1 Taxidea taxus jeffersonii
GGAGCCTGATGTGGGACTCGATCCCAGGACGCTGGGATCATGACCTGAGCCGAAGGCAGCCGCTTTACCAACTGAGCCACCCAGGCGTCCCAACATATCCATTTAAATGCCAAAGCATTTCCAATGTAATTAATACCTGGGGATTCTTTCCCTTTTTGTATTCTATCTCTGTCAGGATGTCTTTAGCTATGGTAGCAGGAACCTTAACTTAAATTGGTTTAAAGAGTAAAAGAATCTATTTTCTTTGAAAACAAGAATTCCAGAGACAGAGCTCTTGAGTCAGTTAACTCAGTAGCTATGCAGTCATCAGTGACCCAAGTTTTCCCATCTTGCTGCACTGTCTCCCTTGGTGTGTGACTTTGCCCCGGGACTGGCCTCCTTATGGTTGCAATGGTGGCAGCTGCTTCAGGTGTCTCACACGGGGAAGACATTGTCTAGAGAAGGGAGGCTGTCTTTTCACTGTGTTTCTTTTTTAAGAGAGAGCCTTTCCTAGAATCCCCCAGTAGAATTCTTCCTGCCTCTGATTGGCTGGGATTAGGTTATATGCCGATTTCTAAACCGTTATTGCAAGGGACCGTGATCACATGGCTGGTGGATCAGTGGGGGTGGGTGTCAACTACTAGGATCACCCGTGATTCCTGTGTGTTTCTGATCACTTCCTTGTAGCTGATGCTATCCATGTCTCTTCTATCTTCTAAGAATTTCTTGGTCAATCCTGTTAAATGAATAACCTTTTTTTCAATGTTTTGAGTTTATAAGTTCTGGATGAGAGCCCAAGAGAGGCATTGTTCCATTTCCTTCCTCCATAGACCATTTTGACCACTTTTCCATTCGGTTGATGTTCTGGATGGACAGCACTTCCAAAAGCCATCCTGTGGTTAAGTGCAGAATTATTACAGCTATCTTCACATTTTTTCAAAGCCTACATCTAACATTAGAATGGGCTTTTGATTTAGGAATAGAATATTTTTTCTCCGGAGGTCTTTGAAAAACACGAGAAGTATTCAGTTAACAGACTAAGGATGTGTGTGGAAAGCAGAAGAATGAAGAGCTCTGTGTCTCTATCTTTTCATCAGACATTCAGTGAGCACCTACTACATGTGGGCCGTATGCCGTGGAAATGCTGACTGACTAACACATGAAGAGATAAATTACTGTGGGGCCGAGTGGTCCCATAGATGTAAGGTCAGTGGCTGAGCAATTCCGCAGTGAGGAACTGAGTCATCACTTAAAAGCAGAGGTTGATTTGAGTGGCAGCCATCTGTGAAGTGTGACCTCAAGGGGGCTTTGCCTGGTCCCCTAATTTATATCACCCTTTCTGCTTTAACATGATGCCGACTTTTCAGTAGTAGAGCCTTCCATTGGATTGAGATTGAGGGCCTTGAGAAGGCTCTCAAAAAATGCAAATCTGCTATCTGGGCAGGATAACTCATTAAGATATTATCATTTATTTATTATTATTGTTATTAATTTACCAGGCTCATTAGCTCATGACTTTGGATGATGTTAAGAAAAAAGAGTGAGGAACACAAGACAAATGTGTTTTAAATTGGTAGGAAGGTAGAATGAACTGTAGGCAAAGAGCATAGGGGTTGGACCCTATAGGAACTGAGCACTTGACTAAGGGAAAGCCACACCTTTAACCCTAAAACATGTCAGCTCTTTTCCGTCTTCCCCTTGTGCTCCTTTTTCTTGTTCTTTGAAGACACTTAACATGTAGTTGAGACTGAACACTTAAATATAGTCCAACATGGGCTGTGGCAACAAGGAGAAGGTGCTCCATAAAAGATAGTGGGAAGTGTGACGTTTCAAACAACTCTCCACTGCAACAAATGTCAGTGTATTTTGATGTCTAACACAGTAAGCTGTGGATTGAAAGGTTGCTCAGGAAGCTTCCCGGGCTAACATAAGTAAATATGTGTATGGAGGAGAGGGAGGAGTAGAACCTTAATCCAGTGTAACCAGCACAAAGGGAGTGACACATTGGCTAACGTCTCCAGACCAGTGGTTCTCAATCTTGGCTGCCCGATGAAATCACCTAGAGAGCGACAGAATATACTGAAGCTTGGGTCTTACCCTAGAGGACAGCTGTCCTATATTGTTCCCTTGGGGGCAAGGCAGCTTCTGTTTATGCAGTGGGGTGGAGAAAGAGGATTTTAAGAAGTGTTTGTATAGTCTATGAATAGAATCTCCATTAGTAGAGTTTACATGGTTTTTAGTGATCTTTTGTATATTGTGTTCATGTGTCTTAAGAAAACTGTCCTCCAGCTTTATCCAGTCACATGGAGGTCAAACTTAAAGTCAATATCTGTGCTTTAGTTTCCCCAGAAAGCCAGTGGTCACATAATAGACTCCTGAATCTGGACGGGGGAGGTTTGTCCCCAGACTCCTGCATGTCATCCCCAGATGACTGAGCATCATCTGGTATGTGTGTCCTTGGTGGGCATCTCCCAGTTGCCTGGGATTTCTTTCTTTCTTTTTTTTTTTTTTAAAGATTTTATTTATTTATTTGGCATACAGAGATCACAAGTAGGCAGAGAAGAAAGCAGAGAGAGAGAGGAGGAAGCAGGCTCCCTGCTGAGCAGAGAGCCCGATGAAGGGCTCCATCCCAGGACCCTGGGATCATGACCTGAGCTGAAGGCAGAGGCTTAACCCACTGAGCCACCCAGGTGCCCCGGGATTTCTTTCTGTCCCAAGCTGGTACCCGGGGTTTCTGGATTTGAGGGTAATACCATTTGCCCTTTCTTTGGAAAGCACTGAATTATTTTCTAGTCAGAAGGAGCAGAAGATTTAGGTGCAGACCTCCTTTTTCACATAGTCAAGGCACTCTGATGTCAGAGTTTAAAATAGAGATTGTGATCCCTGCCTCTCTCTGCCTCACGAGGAGGAGCCCATGAGAGAAATGAGGTCTGTAGAGGACACTTTCCAAGGCCAAGATATTATTTCTTCATAGATCTTCCCATTTGAGATGTTGGATTACTTGCAGGTTAGTACTAGTTGGAGATTCCAGGGGAGACAAATCTGTCCATATGCCTATTGGTGAAGGATTCATCAAACTCAGGATTTCCGTAGGCTTGAAAAGCACTTATTTCCTGAATTTTCCATTTACTTATTTTTATCCTGTTGTATTGTAGGTATTTTTGTCAGAAGCCTTAAATCCTCTTTTTAGCACGAGGTAGGTTATAAATAGGTTAAATTCATAAAAAGGAATAGACTTCCTTCCCGCTGACCATTTCTAGCTGTGCTCACAAATGTCTGCTGAGGACCACAGAACAGAAATTCCTATGAACCAGAAGTCAAAAGGGGAGCTGGCCAAGCCTGCAGAAAATCAGATGCTGGCCTAAAAACAATTTAATGTACTCTTGTTCCTTCCTTTCTTCTTGACGTCCGTGACACTTCTGATGGGCAGTTATGTGTATTGGCTGCAAAGTTCCATGTTTAACACAAGAAACATTAAGCTGTTTGGGAAGAGGAAAAGATTGATGGCATGGAAAATTTTGTGGATCGTGCTAAATGTTTTTCAAGACTGACGCCTAATGACTTTTCAGAGCTGTCTGCAGGACTTTTGTACCAACAATCAGGCTGAACTGAGGCTTCAGGAATTCATTAATTGTAAGAATCATTGGCAGAACTCAGATCGTTAACACACGCACGCACGCACTCACCATTCACTTTGCCCAAGTTAGCTGTGGGACGCTGTGAATTCCCTTCTCCTCCTAAGTTTTCTTTTGAGAAAATGAGTGAGGGAAACCCACAAAATAGAGTTAATAGAGAGTGTCTCTACAGCCCAGAGGTAGCCACAGCTCTCTATGTTCAGAGTGGCTAACTCCCTCAGACATAAAGCCTCTCTGGGGGTATTCCTGTGTTGAGGAAGGGAAATCAGTGTTGGTTGTTAAAATAAAAATCTTCACACCAGCTGTGTCTCTCTAGTAGTAGGTTCTGCATGATCTAAAAGAATGCCAACCTCTCAAGCTGGCCTCAGGAAGCCAAAGCTATTTTTGAAATTCAAGGGATTAGTGGTGCAAAGCAGAAATGCAACCCAGCAAAAGGGAAGAAGGGATTAACTGTTAAAACAAGGAATCAGACATTTAGATCAGGTCACTTGGAGATTCAACAGTTCAGGGGTAGGAAGCATTTTTGTCTTTTCCATATATCACTGGTGTAGTCCAGGACCTGCATGATCTGTCTGGGTCTACTTTCCCATTTTACTTTTCCTGGCTTCTATGGTCCAGACCTCTGCCTTCATCAGACTGTTGTCACCATCACCAGAGCATATGTTTCTGCAGACCTGCGTCTGTCCATGGGCAGCTCTTGCCGAAGCCTTTCCTGGAATACCTCACTCACACTGAGCCCGCCTTTGTGAAAGTTACCCAGCAGTTATGGTCAGGATTGCTCAATTTCCATTCACCGCACTATCTCATTTTGCTTATTGTTTTTTGGGAGTCTCACAACACCTAGCACTCAGCATTGAGTACTGTGGATTGCTTAAAAGGGGGTTCTCTTCCAGCTGGTAACCGTTCTGGTCCTGAAATGTTCCATCATCATTGGGAGGAGTGATGGGTACGCTTTATTGTGCTCTGCTAGTTAAACAGTAGTCCCTTATGTAACTATCCTTAGTTGCAATATGGGGCCAGGGTGAGGTTTTTAAATGCAATTCAGCTCAACTAACAGAAAAAACATTAACTCGATTCATGGACAAAAGTGGTAACTGATCAAGTACTGAAGGCTTCCCATGATGCCCATAACTGTTATTAAGCTTAAAGATCACATGGCAGGTAGAACTTCATCTGAAATTAACTTTCTCTGGTTCTCTCTACTTACCCCAAAGTAGTTTTTACATCTCCAAAGCCTTTAGTAATGAACTAATTATAGCATGCCTTTGGGTCAGAAACCATACATAGCATTTTGAAAGCCAGGTTTTCTGGAACATAATCTAGCATTTTATTTTCTTTTTCCAGCTTTATTGAGATATCATTGACATATAGCATTGTGTAAGTTTTAGGTACACAGTGTGTTGATTTGATGTACTTATATATTGAAAAATTGATTACCAGTGTAACGTTAGCTAACATCTCCATCCCATCACGTAACTACCATTTCTTTCTTTGGTGAGTAGTCTAACATTTTAGACTTTTTTTCCCCCCCCACAGAATGAACTTTGAGTGATTCTACACTGTGGAATTTATCAGACCCTGAAAATGTTGGGCCATTTATCTTCATTGTCTCAGCATCTGAATCACATAGAATCAGATGATTGCATTCCCACAGTGATCTATCATTCAAAAAATTTCCAAATAGTGAATTAGGAGGCATAATGGAGACAAGGCCTTTGTAGCTTCTACCAAAGAATATAAACAGCCATAGTATCAGCTAGGTGGAAGTGAGAAATTTATTGAACCTGATTCTCCTTGCTACTGAATCAGAGATTCCCCCAGGCAGAGAATCCAGTTGTCTTTTTATATCTCACTTCTAGGTGCAGGAAGATTATAATAATAATAACAGTATTTTGAAAGCTCTAGGGTCTTGCTTTGGAAAAAAAAAACAACTCTTTTCATGTCTTTGATGCCCTGTGGGAGTTCCTAGATGCTGGGTTCTTGTGTCAAAGTTTCACTAAAAATAAATTTGGATGGTTGATTACAGAGATCCTTCTGGAAACCTACACTCAAATATCTTGACTCCAAATTATTCATCTTTATTTACACAGTGATCTGTATGAGATAATAGACTTAATGCTTTACAGAAGCTGAAGCCCTTATCTGTATTTTCTTAATTAAATTCCGTTGAATTAGAATTAGGGGGGAAAACACATTTCTTTCATTAGGAATGGATTACCTAGGTGAAAATTCAGCAGTCACTTTTCCTTTGGAGAGCTAGAGAAGGAGTCTTGGAACTAAGCCAGAAAATAATCTCTTCATCAGCTACAGTTAATAAAAACATTAATAAGGCACATTACATCTGAGGAGAATGCTGTGAGCTAATTCCTTCATAATCAGAATGCACTTGTAGGCTCAGCTGGGAAATTATGGTGAAATAATCTAGTAGGCTCTCCTGAGAATTAAATAAGAAGAAATACTGAGAGAATGGGAAAATTTTCAAGAAGAAATTAAGTATAAATCGCCCTCTTTGAAAAATATAGAGGGAAGTAAACAAAGGTGGTGTTAAAAAACTTCCAATTATGTTAAAACAAAATTGAGAAAGTAGTGGAAACAGTGTCCTTATCTCTTGATTTGAAGTTAGATGATGCTAAATTAAGGTGAATTACTTTATCAAATGTTATTGGTGTACCGTACTAAGAATCTAGAATATTTGAAGTCTCAGACATTATCTGATCACCAAGGAATGTGCTGGACTTTTGCATTTCAGAAAAAAAAGCAGTTCGGTAGTTATCGCCGTCTCCAACTGAGACCATAAAAGAAGGACGTGAAAGCCGCAAAGCCAAGCTTAGTGATCAGGGGTGGCTAAAGTCAACCTGTAAACTTGTTCATTTCATTTCAGCATTTGAGAATTAATAACCACAGGTTTCTGCTTTTCCAACTCAGAACTGTTCTGTTTTTCTATTGGACAAAAGGATTCTTTCACAGAACCTGGCACAAAATATAGATATATGGTCCATAAGGGGCCCAGTTTCATTTCATGTGGAACATCTTTAAAATAAACTTCAGAAACATACAGATTTTCAAGACCCAGGGAAGGAATTTAAAGTGAAGGAGTGCTCAACAGCTGAGGGAATTTTGATTTACATCTTCCATCTCTAAGTTTTCCTGCAAGGCTGAAATATTTCTGAAATAATGGGATTTGATTTTTAGCTGCTCCTTTTGAAAGAGGACAGCAACTGTTTGGAACGGGATGGATTTGATGAATCCTTGGGGGTAAATACTCAAAGTAATGTTGGTGACTTCCAACTCATAAGGTCTGATATGAAATCAGCCAGAGGCAGCAGGTGAATGACTACCTGGGTTTGTTTATCACAAGCCTGAGAAAGTATTGCACATCCTGTAGGACCAAGACCTTGGGCTTCCGAGCCCTGCCACATGGGAAGCAGATGTGTCAGGGAGGCCATGCACAGAGAGGTAAGTTGAAGAGTTGTTGCCACATAGGCCTTACTGTTCAGGGCTGAGCCAATGAAACGACAGAGACAACTCATTGGCTTACCCCACTAATAAAAGTGGGGTGGGGCAAACCATGGGAAAAACTACGATGCCGGGAAGTTTGTTTTCAGAGGAATCTTGCAGCCTTTTCTTCCTCCTTCTCCCTGGTCACCATCCTCCTCATCCTCACCTTGCGCTCTTCCTTTGAGCTTTGGTGGCACCCCTTCCCCTGCCCGGAACCTCCCTGGCATCCAGAGGGGCCTTGGTCTTCTCTTAATTCCTTTCTCTGTGTTGAAACACTCTTTCTTGAAGACCTTGGTTTGGAGACTTTTTTGAGGGATCATCAATAATTCATAGTTGTTAAAAGATACATTTTAGAATTAGAATTAATCATGCTTCTCATTCAGCTATAAAATGAAAATATGTCACAGATTTTGAAAAACTCATTAATTATTAAAGGAAACAGACAGATGCTACAACCAGTTCAAAGCAGAGATCAAAGAATCATAAATTTACATGGACTCAAGGACCGTTAAAATGAATTTAGAAATGGACGCAGGGTGACTCCCCCCTCCTTTTTTTGTCTAGAGAAGAATTATTTGTATTGTTATGAGTTATTTACAACTTAAAGAGTCTAAAATAGTCCAAAAGAGTCTAAAATAGTCTAAAATAGCAGTGCAGAACCCTAATGGAATCACATAACTTTTGGAGGCTTCATCACACCATTGCAAGGATATTCAGTAGTCTCTTCCTTATTCTAAAGTTTATATTTTTTTCTAACACCTTCAACTAAGACTACCTTATAACCCTAATGTGTTTGGAAACCTGTCTACCATGAAAGAATACTTGTTAACTCAGAGAACTCAATGGTGGACTTTGAATAAGTGGGAATGTACCTGCTAGGCCAGCTGCTGTAACAAATAGCTCCCAGCTCAGTGACTAAACACAATGGATTTCCTACTTGCCTTTTCACCATTCCCAGTCACTCACTCAGTTACACTTCTGTCAGGTGTCTTTCTGGGCCTAGGAGCCTCACTGGATGCTGCATGCAGCCAGAAGGCAGGAAAGAGATACAACCTGGGAACGCTTCAGCTTGGAACGGATTTATTTGTCTTCCACTCAGATTCTGTTGGTGAGAACTAGTCATGTGCCCCATGGACCAGGTGGTCATGGTGGTAGTAAATGTGCCTTAACTTAAAGAAGCAAAAGCAGCTTGGTGGATACTTTGCATTTTCAGGAGTCTGTTTCTAGGGGCAAGTCCCTTAAAAGGCTAACCCCAGAAAACTTGGTTGATTATAATTATTGCTCAGTCATTAGTGATGAGCTGAACATAGTGTCTGTTCTCCAGGAGCGTGTGAGTCATGGGGAAGAAAAGTCTAGATTGTGAGGCAGGATATGACATATGCTGTGGACCCCCCCACCCCCAAATGCTCTGAAGGTACTAAAGGGTGGAAGACTAATTTCAACCAGCAGGAACCATGGGAAGCATTAGAAACAACGTGTAGGTTGGCAGTTGAGAGCCTAGAATTTGGAGTTAGGAAATTGTGGATTCAAGCCTTCACTTTACCACCATTGACCCTGGATGAGTTTTTAACTTTCCTGAGGCTTGGTTTTCCTAACTCTAAAAAAGGACATAATAACTCAGTGCATAGGATTTTTGTAGCATTACATGACTAAATATACATGTGCAAAGTGAAGCAAAAGTTATTTATATGAAACCTTCAGGGTTAGGTTGTTTCAGCAGGCAGCAGAGGGCAAAGGGTCTGCTAAAAAAGGCCTGTGTGTTCCATTCCTTTCCTGCCTCCCTCCACAGGGAGCTTTTATATATGGGAGTTCCTTATCAGACTATATTTGAGAAAAGGGAGTCCATTACCAGCCATACATTTGAAAAGCTAGATATTTTTGAAAGTATAGTAGCTGAACTGTTTTAAAAAGCTGACAAGGATTTCTAGCATCCTTTGCTGATTTGTTCTTTCTTTCCCAACAGTGGTTGTCTGCACAATACTCAATTAACTATTTAGTTTAGCTGCTGTAGTGTGAAGTGATTGCCTGCCTTAGAGACAACATAAATAATTGGACAGTTTTTCACTTGTCAGGCATTGTTTCTTCAAGCTATAGATAAGGTTTCTGTTTCTTACTCTACATTTTTATGTGTAAGGTTTTTTTTTTTCTCTCGGGTTCATTATATATTTTAATTTTGGGAACATGTAGCATAATTACAGAATGCTGTCAGGAAAGAAAAAAAATCACAACATGACTACCTTCAGAACATTTAACATAAATGCAGTAGCATTAGGATATGAACTTGAAATTTGAGTGTTCTCTACTACTTAGTTTCCTCATATAAGTTCATATCCAACTTCTCTGCATGAATGTCTTAATATTCTTATACAGCTGAGCATAATCCTTAGGAAAAAGCAGGTGCAGTGAACATTAACATGCTTACAAATTACCTGGGGATTCTGATAAAATGCGGGGTCTGATTTAGTTAGGTCTGGGGTGGGACCCACGATGCGGCATTGTATGAAGCCCTCAGGAGACGTTGATGATGTTGGTCTGTGGCCCCCACTGTGAGCAGCAAGAGCCAGTGGACATAACTTTTTATTGGTGAAGTTGAGGAAGCCTCACTTGGGAGATTAAGGGGTCCAGAAGGTCTTTTTAAAAAGGAGTTAGAGGGACGCCTGGGTGGCTCAGTGGGTTAAGCCTCTGCCTTCAGCTCAGGTCATGATCTCAGGATTCTGGGATTGAGCCCCACATCGGGCTCTCTGCTCAGCAGGGAGCCTGCTTCCTCCCCTCTCTCTGTCTGCCTCTCTGCCTGCCTGTGATCTCTCTCTCTCTCTGTGTCAAATAAATAAATAAAATCTTAAAAAAAAAAAAAGGAGTTAGAAATTCATTGTATCTGCTTCATTAAAGCTGCAGTTGGTTGGTCCTCCCAGAATTTGTTAGATCCTTAGACTTGCTCACTTTGGCCCTATTTTAAAATTTTAATATAATTTCATGTAACTGTGTTGTTTTTACTCTTAATGATAGTGACAAGGGCATTTCATCTCTCTCTGCCTTGTTGTTTTCAAAAGTGAAAAGGGCCTCATGTGATACCTACTGCAGCGGAGTGATGTGGATGAACTATGCCATTCCTTTTTTTTTTTTCTATGCCATTCTTGACTAGTATGTCTAATGTTACTGACAAGTCTTACCATGAACCCAGCTGCTCAGATCATTTCCATGGTTATTAGTTCTGCTTATCGGAAGTATGGAATTTTAGGACTTTCCTGTAGCTGGTTAGATTGTAATGCCAAGGAAGCCAACCCCCAGCTCCATTCAGGTAAGGATCACAGGCTGAATCCTAAAAAAAAGAAAAGCCCTGTGAATGTGCTGTTTATCACAGGAGAGTCCCGGTCAGAGCAGATTGGAGTACAGTAAGTCCAGCCTTGCTCTTGTGATAAAAAATATCCAAGTACATCTTCAAAGTTTTTAATGAGCACCTACCTTTTACATAGCATTCTTTTTTTTTTTTTTTTTTTAAGAGAGAGAGATAGAGCATTAGCAGTGGGGAGAGGGAGAGGCAGGCTCCCCGCTGAGCAAGGACTCGATGCGGGACTTGATCCCAGGACCCTGAGATCATGACCTGAGCCAAAGGCAGACGCCTAATGACTGAGCCACCCAAGTGCCCCTTACATAACATTTTTATGGGCATATAAATGTAGAGTAAAATTAGCAGTAGTAGCTCTCATTAATTGGATGCTGGCTCTATATCTATATTGCTAAGCACTTGATTTACTTTACATTGTTTGAGTTTCATAGGTAGTTATTATTATTCTCTATTTACAATTAAGAAAACCTCAGGGTGTGCTTCTGATTAGAATGGCTCCCAAATTTTCATGGCCTCAAAATAGCCATGCCATTTCCAGGCATCACATCTCAATGTGATGATATTCTGCAGAAAAGAGACATCTCTTTCTCACAATCTTTTTGAGAAAGAAAGACCCCCAGGAGCTGCTCACAGCTCTTTTCTTCCTGCCCCCCCAGTCCCATATTGGCCACAGTTGTGTCATATGCCATGTCTAAACCAATCACTAGCAAAACAAATGGAACTGTGTTGGTCACATTGAATTAGGCCTGGGGTCAACAGAATATAGCCTTTGGGCCAAATCCAGCCTGATGTCTGTTTCTGTAAATAAAGTTTTATTGGAACACAGCCATGCTATTTGTTTACTCATCATCTGTGGTTGCTTTCACAATACAACATCAGAGTTGGGTGGTTGCAGCAGAGACCTTTATAGCCTGCAAAGTACAAAATATTTATTATTTGGCCCTTTACAGAAAATGTTTGCCAACTACTGGCATAGGAGGCCTGTCAGGAGCCATTTCCTGCACCAAGGAAGGGGCTCCATGGACAGAATAAGGGTTCTGTCAAGAAGGAAGGAGTAAGTGGCTGTTGGAGAGGCAACCTGCAGTGACTGTTCCAGAAGGGGAATCTTTTTTCCAGTGAAGCAGATGTGCTTTGAAGGACGTTTGTGTGGGAAGGTAGCTGTAACAGTGACAGGACAGTATCTTAGACTGAAGTCAAGTGAAATGGATTAGGTGAAAGTAAAAGTAGAAAGAAGAAGTGATGACTCCTTGGTCTTGGCATGTGAGGGATTATGAACAGTTCTCCCAAATTCAGGTCACTCAGCCAGTGCAGGGTCCTGTGTAGTTCCCAGGGGGTCACGTGACAGGGAGCAGCAACAATGGAGCAGAGCAGGTCCTAAGCTTTTGCCTTGCCCTGATGAGAGTTTTAATTTCTGAACACAAAGGAAACAAGAGGAACTGTGAATATGAACAAGGCAGCACTGGCAGCCAAAATGTGAGAGGCCATGGGCATTTCATTTCCGAGTTGGAGAGAGTGCTGGGTTTACTTAGCCACACTTCAGGACTCCAGCAAAGCAAAAAAGAGAGCAGAGGGAAAAGTATTATCCCTACCCATTAGCTCCAAATAAGTACATGCCTCATGATTGGTAGTAGTTTCTAGAAATTTCTGTTCTATAGTACAACTGAAAATGAACTTGATGAGGAAGCAAAAGGTGTTATTTAAAAAACCAATGTGGTTTCAGGAGGGATTTGGATTTCAGAAGAAGAAGAAGACAGTGTGTGTGTGTGAGAACAGTAGAGTCAGAAATATGTAGATTATATACCTTGCTAGCTCTGGCAACTTGAGAACATTAGTTAACCTCTCTGAGGCCCAGTTTCCTTATTTGTAAGTTAGGATAATATTTAGCCATTCAGAGTATTCTTGGAGGCCAAGACATTGACTCTCACTCTTGACCTCATTCTTTCCACTTCGGGATGTTTTATCTGTCAGTTCTCACTCTTAAAAAAATGTTCTGATCTTACCAAACATTTTATAACTGGTGTATCATTAAGAACTAAATGTGATTTAGCTCAGGGGCCTTTAGCTTATTTCCTTTGGCCTTCCCTATCCCACCTGCCCACCAAATACATAACACCACCAAGTCCATGGCCCCCTCACTGGGCTTATGGATGGTCTGGAGCATTGGCTGTGATGTGGAGGGCTCATTGGAGTGTTCCAAAGGGACAGAACAAGATAACAGCATGGCCAGATGGGACTGCTCACTCTCTGCCTGGCCAGCAGCAGGCCTTGGTGTACACAAAACAAAGTTGTGGTAGGTGGCTTCCAACAGAAGGAGCCAGTAGCTCAAACCTGGCTTCAGCAAGGCAGATGGTCTACAGGTGGTCAGTAGACACTCTCAAGTGAATCTTGGGCGCTCAGGTGATGCTCTTTCAAGCCCCCCTGCCCTTGCCAGGTCTGCTCCTTATTTCCTTCTTGGTCAACTTCTATAGGACCACCTTTCAAACTCCAGGGTCCTATTTGTTAACTCTCTTCCTTTCTAAGCCCTTCTTGCTTATCCCTCCTCCATTTTCTAAAAGTTTGTTCTCTTCCTCTCTCTCTCTTTTTTTTTTGAAACAGCCTTATTGAAGTAACATTTATATATCATAAAATTTACTTGTTTAAAATGTACAATTTAGGTGCGCCTGGGTGGTTCAGTGGTTGAAGCCTCTGCCTTCGGCTCAGCCAAAGCTTCGGCTTCCCCCTCTCTCTCTGCCTGCCTCTCTGCCTATTTGTGATCTCTGTCTGTCAAATAAATAAATAAAATTAAAAAAAATGTACAATTCAGTGTGCTTGAATGTATTTAGAATTGTGCAAGTATCACCATAATCTAATTTTAGAACCTTTTCATTACCCCTAAATCACCTTGAACCCAATAGTAGTCACTCTCCCTCCTGCCCCTAACCCCCGCTGCCCCGCAGCCCTAGACAACCAGTAATCTACTTTCTGTCTATAGAGTTCCTTATTCTGGACGTTTCTTATGATATGCGGTCATCTGTGACTGGCTTCTTTCATTTGGTATAATAACATATTTGGGGCTCATCCATTTTATAGCTTGTATTAATATATCTTTCCCTTTTCTTGTTGAATGATAACCTGTTGTATTGATATACCATATTTTGTTTGTCCATTCTCCTATTGAGGAGCATTTATGTTGTATCTACTTTTTGGCAATGATGAATACTGCTGCCAAGAACATTCATGTACAAGATTTTCTGTGGACATATTTTTTCATTTCTTTTATGTAGACTCCTTGGAGTAAAATTGCTGGGTCATGTGGTAGCTCTGTGTTTAACATGTTGAAGAACTGCTGAACTTTTTTCTGGAACAGTCACACCAGTTTGTATTCCAGCCAGCAATGTATGAGAGTTCCAATTTCTCCACGTCTTTACCAATACTTGTTATTGGCGTGAAGTGACATCACTGTGGTTTTTATT
Source organism: Taxidea taxus jeffersonii (assembly GCA_003697995.1). Taxonomy (NCBI): domain Eukaryota; kingdom Metazoa; phylum Chordata; class Mammalia; order Carnivora; family Mustelidae; genus Taxidea; species Taxidea taxus. The sequence goes on from ML097887.1 coordinate 33,131, forward strand.
TTGAATAGCTTTATAGAGCTATAATTTATATTCTGTACAATTCACTCATTTAAAGTGTACAATTGAAAAATTTTTTAGTAAATTACAGTTATATACAACTATCACTGTAGTCAATTTTATTTTATTTTTTAAAGATTTTATTTATTTATTTGACAGAGGTCACAAGTAGGCAGAGAGGCAGGCAGAGAGAGAGAGATGAGGGGAAGCAGGCAGAGAGCCCGATGTGGGGCTGGATCCCAGGACCCTGGGATCATGACCTGAGCTGAAGGCAGTGGCTTTAACCCACTGAGCCACCCAGGCACCCCACCGTAGTCAATTTTAGAATGTTTTTATCACTTCAAAAAGAAACTGTTCAAATTGTAGCTTTGATTTGCACTTCCCCAATGACTAGTGATGGTGAACACTTTTTTCATGTGCTTATTGGTCATTTGTATATCTTCTTTGGAGAAATGTCTTTTTAAATTCTCTGCCCATTTTAAAATTGGGTTATCTTTTCATTATTGAGTTTAAGTTCTCTGTATATTCTGGACTCATAGACCCATATCATAGACTTATTCTAGACCCATATGAGCTATGTGATTTAGAAATACGTTCTCTCATTCTGTGGATTGCCTTTTTACTTTTTTTTCTTTTTAAAAAAGATTTTATTTATTTATTTAAGAGAGAGAGGGAGAGAGTGCACACACGAGCATCAGTGAGGGGCAGAGAGAGGGAGAGGGAGAAGCACACTCCCTGCTGAGCATGGGACCCAACGCACATGGGCCTGACAGGGGCCCTACAAGGGGCTCCTAGGGGACTCGGTAGGGAAGGAGTTCCGGGGGGGGGGGGTGCGTGTTCAATGCAGGGTTCAATCCCAGAACCCAGAGATCATGATCTGAGCCAAGTCAGACACTTAACCAACTGAGCCACTCAAGTGCCCTGCTTTTTTACTTTCTTGATGGTGTCATTTGAACCACTGAAGTTGTTAATTTTGAGGAAGTCCAATTTATCATTTTTTAAATTTTCATTTGTGCTCATGGTTTTGCATCTAGAAAATCATTATGAAGGTCATGATGATTTACTCCTATTATAGTTTTCACTCAAAAAAATCCCTTTGAGTTAAAATTTGTGTATGATGTGAGGTAGTCCAAATACATTCTTTTATATGTAGATATCCAGTCATCCCAACACCGTTTGTTGAGGACTTATTTTCTTTTTCTTAAACCCATTTTTAGGAGCAGATTAGCATAATGTTAGCAAATGGCAAAGACGAAGCAGTATCTTGCAATGCTATTTTGCTTTTGTCTTTTTACCAGGGAACATGGTCTTCACACAATGAAGAAGAGCAAATATTTAAACCCTAAAAAGGTGAAGAGATTGTAAGACATCAATTATTTTAAATGGATTGTAAATATTGTAGATAAATGATATATATCCCAGAATAGTATCTAAATGTAGGGTTGTGGCTGCTTAACTGCTAGCCTTAATATTTGTGGAAGAAGAGTAAAGGGGAGAGGCACTTATAGACTAGAGAGAGTCAAACAAAATCTTAATTTACATCAACAGAGAATGG
>RCUC01109160.1:0-12763 GCA_003697995.1 Taxidea taxus jeffersonii
ATAATAATGGCAGCTCAGGGAGGTAAAAGCTAGTTAGTGTCAGAGCTGAAATCTGAACCTGGGTCTTCCTGACCTCGAAGTCCAGCCATGCCCCCACCACTTGGAGGCGAGGGATGGCTGGCATCAATGGAGGGCTCTGAGCCCTCGGGAGACTGTGGTTCCCGCTCAGGCACTGAAAGGACCCCTCAAAATAGCAACCGTGGGGACTTGGGCACATCCTCCCCTCTCGGTGGTCTCAGTCTTCTCATCTGTGCGATACTCGGTCCCACCAGTGACCCATCATCCCTGGGCTGAGAGCGCTCAAGCTAGCCCACCATCAACAATGAGATTTCAACCACAAGGTGCTTCCTGGTTCTTTCTCCTCCTATATGTCACCCCACTACTGACCTTCAGGCCATCCTTGAGGGCGGGCCCACGGTCATCCCTCTGCAAAGCCTGCTGTCTCTACCACTCCACCCCCCCGCCCCCGGGAGGCCTTCCACCTCTGCTTCCACACCTCTGCTTCCACAGCACTCAGCCCTTCCCTCAACGCGGCACTGAGGACAGGCACTGGGAGTGTCCGTCTATCTGTCCGCCTCGGCCACGGGGCTGCTCTGTGAGGAAGGGCCGTGGTCACCTTCCGTCCCAGCATCTGACACGGAGACCTTGGCACAGAGCTGGATCTCCCGGTGGGCCAGCCAAATGTGCTTTGGGCCTTGTATTTCTTTCCTTACTCCTACTTTCTCTAGGACTTAGTATTCTTTTATTTTTAGTTGTAAGTAGGGGAGAGAGATGCTCCACAATCCTTTCCTTGCACAGTCAGAGCCACCAGAGGTGATCAAACACAGCCACCTGCCACGGAGCAAGTGCTTGTCACACTTCGAATACACATTTGATGCCTGCCATGTGCGTCCTGAAAAGCCAAGCTTTTGGCGAAACTAAAGATCAGTCTTTGGCCTCCCATTGGCCACGTTTAAAGAGCTTGCCACTTCCCCATCCCCCCTCGGTCCTGTCCACTGTCCCCCCTCTCAGGACACAGCTGCCCCTCCCACCGCGGACTTTCTAGGTGCATGCTATGGAAACAGAGTAAATCTTCTCTTTCCCTGCAGCCCAATTCATCAGCGAATACTGTCCCATGAATAATGTCATTCACCAGCGAATAATGTCCACCTTCACCTTATGTCCCAAACCCAGCCATTTAGCTCCCCGGGTCTGTCGTCTCTGGGCTGGCCTCTCGCAGGAGCCTCCTGCTGCTCTCCGGCTTCTGCCATTCCCCGTCTGCAGTCTACTGCAGACTACTCAGACCAGCAGTCTGAGCGATCCTTTTCAAATTTAAGCCAGAGCATGTCCATTTCCACAGAGGGAACATCTCCGGGTCAAGACCAAAGTCCTGTAGCGACCTATCGGGCCCCTGAGGAGCTGCTCCATTTACCCTTGACCTTCCTCTTCCTGTGTTCTCCTTGCTCCCTTCCAGCCTCCTGGCTTTTCCTGAAACACCAGGGACACTCCTGGTTTTGTACCTGCTGCCCCTCACCTTTAACACCACCCCCCACCCCCCGAGATCCTCATAGCCTCAGGTTTTGGCAAGTCTGTGTTCAAATGCTGCCTTCTGGGTGGGACCTTCCCTGAGTGTCCCTGTTTTAAAAAAAAAAAAAAAAAGCAGCCCTGCTTCCTGCCCACCCTGCCTCACCCCTACCCCAGCACGCCCTTCCCTGTTCTGTTTCCTTTTTCTCCGCGGCACTTGTCTCCTTTGAACATTCTACAGAATCTACTTGCTTATGTATTTTTCTTCCGTTGGCCTGTACACCGCATCAGAGAGAAATTTTTGTCTGATTCGCTCACTCATGCATCATTCTCAGTACCCAGGGCCGGGCACCACTCATGACAGATGCTCAGCAGAGACTTGTGGAGGGCGTGAAAGCAAAGAAAGGGACAGACAGTACACAGCGGTGTGCTTGCCCAGGCCCTCCTTTTCAACCACCTTTGCAGCTAGACACCAGTGCACTCTCCCTCCCCTCCTTGTCCCCCACCCCCACCTACCTCAGAAGACAGGAGTGACACAGGACACCTTCCCACAACCATTGTAGCAGCATTTCAACAGGCCGGGACACTGGCTGTCTACCTGGCACTGGTCCTGGCAAAGGCCGAGCTGGGGGAAGTCAGTGTTCACCTTGGGGCAGGAACCCAGCTTTTCTGGGGAGAAAAAGGAGCAAGGGGAAGCGGGCAGAGAGGATGCCGGGAGATGAGTGCTTGTCCACAACGCTGCCCTCGCCCTGTGTCACAACCAGGACAGATGCCTGTCGGCCTTGATCCCGGGGGTACCTGGGGAGACCACCTGCAAACCCCTCCTTCTCCTGCTCCCTCCATCCTTGATTTTGGAACCGCCCAACACCATGCGCTGGAAGAACTAAAACCAAGACCTGAACCCAGTCTCTGGTCATCCATTTGCACACACACACTCACATACACACTCACACACCCTCTGCTCCACTTCCTGGGTCAAAGAAAAGGGAACTGGGCTCAATTCCCAGGAGCCCCAAGAGCAAGCCCAGCCCAAGGTCAAACACAGGTACAGAACTGGCTGATTAGCTCGAAGGACAGGAGTGGCTGCCTTCCCAGCACAGAGAAATCCATTCCCTTGAAAAGGGCAGGTCTGGACACTGGGGTTCCCTAGGACAAAGGGGAATCAGGTACCTTTTACTGACAAAACACAGCACTGTGGATAGAGTATCTGCTCTCTACAGAGACATTTTCTGTGTGTTATTTCATTTAGCCCCCATGTCAGTCCCACAAAGTTTGGGATTATCATTCCCATTCTGATGACAAGAAAGCAGAGGCTCAGACATAAAGCAACTTGCTGAGGATCACGCAGCTAGCAGATGGGCAGCTCTGAGGTTCTAGTTCAGGAGGCCATCTGACCCTATCCCTCTTCCTGCCTCAGGCGGTCCATCTGAGACAAACAACAACAACAACAACAAAAAACAGCAAAGACTGCACCTACAAGTAGGCATGCCTTCTGTCCCCCTCCACCTTACTCTCCCGTCTGCCTGCCTCTCTTTCTCAATCCTCACGTCTCCTGATCCTCCTCTCTCGGCTCCAGATTAGAAGGCTCCAGACCCAGCAGCTGCCCCTGATGGGCCAGTCCTCCCTCTACCTATGTCTGAGGTCTCTAATTACAAACCATCCCAGCCCCTACTGGCATCTGGCGAGAAATAACCGAGAGGGAGAATCCTGGGGCTGTGTTCGGGCTGAAGACAGCAATCACCACAGCTTGGTGCCCCAGGTCATATCCCCATTTCTAGTCCTCAGTTCTTCCCTGTGAAAAATGAGAAGCTTGGATTTCATGTTGTCTAAGGCCACTCCCTGCTCTTATGAGCCTCCCCATAACCCGGGTGGGGGGGGGGGGTGAGAGCGAGCTCTAGCAAGGACCTTTTGTGGACCCCCAGAGCTTTCCATACTTCTCTCTCCCAATCTTTAGAGTGGAAGAGCTTGTTTTAAATACAGGAAGAGAGGAGGAGTGCTCCAGGAGGAGTCCTGATTTCCTTCAAACCAGCCTTCCAGAAGAGGCAAAAGTTGAAGCCCCTCGCTGTGACTCCTCCCCAACCAGGGAGTGACAGTGTGACCTTGGGCAAGAGCCTTCCTGTCTGACACTCACAACCACATCTTCAGGATGGGCTGGGCGCTCCCTTAACGTGTAAAGCCTCTTTCCGTCTGGACAGAGGAATCCGGGGAGTCTTGCTAGGCCAAGCGCTCCAAGTCCTTCCCCCAGAGCTGGAGGACGCCCCAGGGGAGGGACTCCAAGAGGGCTGGGCGCCCCAGGTCTTGGGACACAGCCTGCTCACCAGTCCCGGGCTTCCCCGGAGGCTCCAACCCGCAGGGGAGGAATCTGTGAACAGGGTGACTTGACCTCCGGGAACACCGTCCCAGCTGGTGCTTGCCCGGAAGTCCGTCACGCACCAGGGAATGGAATCCAGCCAGGGGTGGGGGACCTCCCCCCCCCCATCCCTCCACCTCCCGCTGAGCTTCAGCGACGCCTTTGTCTCCCCAGGCCCAGGAAGATCGAGGGCATCCGGTTCCAACCGTCTCGACTCTGCAGGGGTCCCTGGAGTGGGGGGCCCTCTTCCCGAATCCGGAAGCTCTGTCTCCTCCAGCCCACCACGCCCTTCCCTGCCCCTCCCCGGGCGCCCCGGGGTTACCGTTGGGCAGGTGGCAGATGGTGGCGCAGCCGGCCTGGCAGCACTTGAGGTTGTTGGCACATTGGGCGTCAGAGAGGCACTCCTGCGTGCAATTCTGGTCGGCCTGTAGCTGGGGGCACACGCCAGGCTTCTCCGCTTCTCCGCCTGGGAGGCGCACGGTCAGTGGACGCGGAGCCCCAGTCTCAGAGGGAGCCCACCTCCTGCACCCAGGGCTGCAGATCTCAAGCTCCAAGGGATTCTGTCTCTGGCCCTAGGCGTCCCTCTTACAGCCATCAGAGGGCCCCACCTCCAGGCCGGGGGACCCAATACTTGGAAGTACCGGGTGGGGGGTACCTAACCCTCATCCTCAATCTTTAGGGACCCCCGCACAGCTGAACATCCAGGAGCTTCCGATGTCTAAGCAGAAGGTTCTAGCCTCTGCCCCAAATTTCACAATGGTCTTCCCCACCTCCAGCACACTGGACCCCATACCCCAGGCTCCAAGGGTCACCACCCTCAGGAACCGGGGGTTCCTCAAATTTTAATCTTCATGTGTCTCCCCACTTCCGCCCCAGGAATCCCCATTTCTTCTGCTCCCAGAGAGCCTACGTGCGCCTCGCCTGGGCCCAGTCCTGGCTGGTGCTCCTGGAACGGCCCCTCTGGGTCCCAGGGCTGTCCCCGCCCTGCTCACCTGGGACCCGGGGAAGGCCGAGCAGCAGCAGGCCGAGGAGGAGGACGACGGCGAGGGGACCCGGGCGGCAGGCGGGCATGGTGCTGCGCCGGGGCGGGGTGCAGGTGTGAGCCGCTGCCCGGATGCGGGGATTTAACCACCAGCTGGGGAGGGGTGGTGTGGGGTAGGGGTGGGGCCGCGCCCGCGGGGGGAGGGGGCTAGGCAGCCACCGCGGGCGGGCTGCCACCTCAGACCATTTCACAATCCTTGGGGATCAGGTGTCACTCTTGGCCCTGGTGGGAACCAGGAACCTGAGCAGCTTCCAGGCCTGGCGCAGCTCGACCAGCTAAAGCCGGACCCTTGTCCACTCCTCCCTCCCTCCTCCCCGCTGGAGACTGAGCGCAAGGTTGCAGCGGCCAAGGCTTGGCCCAGGATTCCTGGGTCTCCCTGTAATGCCCCCCCACCCCGGGGAAGGAAGGATGGGGCCCACAGGGAGTCAAGTAGAGCTTGGGGATTAAGTGGTTGCCCCTGGGGCAGCCAGATCAGAGCGCAGATCCCCGTTTAAGGATTCACGACAGAGGTCTAGTGTAGTCATACACAGCATATACTGGGGGCTATAGCATAAGCAGTTATTATTGATAAATGAACCCATTTGATGCAAGAAACCGAGGCCCAAGAAAGTGAAACACCTATCAATCTCAAGCGATTTTGGATGTGTGTTTCTCTTTTCCTGTTTTCTCTTTTCCTCCTCCTCCTCCTCCTCCTCCTCCTCCTCCTCTTCTTCTTCTTCTTCTTTCTTTTTTTCTCCTCTTTTCCAGACCAACACTCTCTTGGGACTGACTGTGTGCCAGGCTCTGCACTCACCGTCTCATGGAGTCTCACGATCTTCCCAAGAATAGAGAGTTACTATTATCAACTGTATATGCCTGATGAACCAGGCTTCAGGGGTTTAAATGCTTCTCCCAAGGTCCCAGGCCATGCTCTAGAGACAAGGTCTTGAACCCACACCTCCTTCCTCCAAGCCCCCTCCTTTTCTCCCCATTCCGTCATAAATATTCACCAGGTGCCTACTGCCTATAGAGCAAGACAACTGGGGGGTGTGGGTAGAGAAAGCAGTAAAAGGAGCCCTCTGCCTGGCACTGACCGTGGCGGTGGGGACTGGCTGTGACTCCCATCTTCATTGTTTCCTAGCTGAGGAACCTTGAATAAATGAGTTGAATAAATCACTTCTCCATTCTGAGTTTCCATTCTGCCATCCACAAAGATAATGATGATATAGGAATTCAGGGAGAACATGAATGTGGAAAGGCTGTGTCCTCATTGAGGGCTAGGTCCTCAGGATTGACATAGGAACTCCAGCCCGGACGCATAGCAGGCAGCAGATAAACGGCTGGGAGGGCTCCATAAATGGTGTCTACTGTCACCAAGGAACCTGATCAGGATACACCGACGCCTTAGAATCCAGGCTGGCAAATGCCAGAAAAGAGTTACCCAGGACATTCCACAAGAGACCCTTCCTGCTCCAACAATCTGAGATTCTGGAAGCCCCAGGAGGTCTTTGCCGCTGGAGGCTAGAGGGCATCTGGGGCACTGCACACTGGGATGATAGATGAGTAGAGCTTTGGTGACATGAGTGTATCAGGCCACTGTCCTCACAGATGACTCCTAGTAAAAGAGGTTAAGAATGACTCCCTCGGGGTTGACTGGGTAGCTCAGTCGGTTAAGCAGCTGCCTTTGGCTCAGGTCATGATCTTGGAGTCCCATGTGGGGCTCCATGCTCAGTGGGGGAACCTGCAATGTCTGACTTGTCAAGTCCACAATTCTGGAAAAATTGGTTTGTCTCCAGGGACCTCAGACCTCCTTCCTCTGGACACTTTGAACTCCTGCAGCTGGATGTTTTTTTAACAGCCACCGAGTTACCAATATGTTTTTGTTCTCTCTTAATATGTTTTCTGGATGGGCTGGACCTTTTCCCTACTGCAAGATTGTTGCCCTCATGGTGTGGGGAGAAAACTGTTAAAAATGTGTTTCTCACTTGGGATAGATCTTCTAGAATCTCCAGGGACTGAAGCTCCCACTTCACTGGACAAGTCATACAACGCCTCATGAAAATCTTGCAGACTTCTTGGAATTCCATCAGTATACAACCTTCCGCTGATCCCTTGTCTCGTTCTAGTATGCCCAGCTACTGTAAGCTTCTAAAGTCTTATGCTCAAGTCTGTCATCAACAGGTTAAAGAAGCCTTTCCAGATCCCAATTCAAAGGAAACTATTGGTCACAGTCTAAAGCCCGGTAACTGGGTATTCTAGAAGCATTCCGTCTAGTGGGTAGAGGGGAGCTCCAAAGGGCAATGGAAAAGCAAAGTTTTTAAAGTCATGAGAAGGAGCAGAAGAAAGGAAATTATTAACAAAGAATCTATTGTTTTCAGCAAGGTCACCCTCCCAAGAGGAGCAGAAGGGGTCTATCGGTAAATTTCCTAGTGCTGACCAGGAAATCCCAATGTTGACTGGTAAAACACTACATTTCTAGGGGGTTGAGACCGAAGTCAGGTTAGGTATTAAGTCTTGGTTTACTGACTTGGGGCCTAAGTTAACCTAACCTAAGTTAAGCCATTTTGGGGCCTGTGGTTTTCTTTTTAACAATTACTCCCCTTTAGATCAGAATCTCAGCTTAACCAACAGATATGCTCAAAATGTAAGGCATTAGCATCACTCTCTAGCTCCGATCTATAGTGCTCACAGCCCCTGTTGATCTCTCCTTGCATGAGGTACATGGATCATGATGTTTTTGCTTAATCACCATGATATTCCCAGGTTCACATGCTTTAAATCGGTCATTTTCTTCGTTCCTTTTTTGAAGTTTCAGTGATAGGGAGATCATTTGCATGGTGGTTAGTGGCTATGAACACACATTTAAAGCTTTTGAGAGGCTAGAACACAGCAGGAAGATTATTGTGATTGTTAGAAACAAGATAATTCCCAATATTTGGAGTGTGCTTCGAAGCCATGGTCCCCAAGACCCAAACCAATCAAAATTAAGTAAGTCAGGGCACTTGGGTGGCTCAGTCAGTTAAATGTCTGTCTTTGGCTCAGGTCATGATCCCAGGGTCCTGGGATTGAGCCCCGAATCGAATCGGGCTCCCTGCTCAGCAGGGAGCCTGCTTCTCCCTCTCCCTCTGTCCCTCTCCCTGCTAGTTCTCTCTCTCTTTCAAATAAATAAATAAAATCTTTAAAAAAATTTAAATGAGTCAAAGAAAAACCCCACTGAAGGAGTCATTCTTTCAGGCCAAGTGGTTTGCTCAGTGATCTTATGTAAATCAGTTTTGACTTACGCAGAAGTTTTAATCCCAGGATCGCAGGTGGTGGTGGCCACAGCAGACACATACTAGTTCAGCTAAAAGATAATCAAGGGCTATTTTATTATCAAGAACAACCTTGGCCAGACAGTCTAAGGATCTTTGTTGGGCAACTATTGCTTTGACAGCAAATGATGCAATTTCAAGAATTAAGAAGTTCCCGATCACAGCCTCAATTACATCTATCCTTAAACAGGGAGGTAGGAACCTACCAAAAGGAGTGAGTCTTGAATCATGAAAACCTCCTGGTAGATCTTTTGTAATTCATGATGTAAATTTCAGGAATGTCTTACTTTGTTTGAGAAAAGTTAAGGGCACAGTTAGATTTTCCCCTAGCCTGAAATAAAAAGTGATTTTGAATTCTAGACGTTAACCCCCTTAACAATGGCTGAGAAGATACAGATGAGGGTGCTGTTTTCTAGGCCAATGCCAGAGTAAAGGAAAGGAAGGGAAGGAGAGTGTCCTGTCTTAAGGATGAAGTCGATCGGTCCTCTTGGATGGAAGCCGTCTACCTGGAAGTCCGCTACTTCTCTTCCTTGTCCACTTGACTTGGAGGTCTCCAGCATCCATACGGGATCAGGTAGTAGGTGGAAGCCTCCTTTACCTGTGTGATGTGTCCCCAAGGCTCAATACTTTCTAGTTTTGCAGCAGTGTTTGTCATCAGGAACACTTTGTAGGGTCCTTTCCAACGGGGCTCAAGGGCTGTCTTCCTCTGATGATGTTTCTAGAATACCCAGTCACTGGGCTTTAGACTGTGACCAATAGTTTCCTTTGAATTGGGATCTGGAAAGGCTTCTTTAACCTGTTGATGACAGACTTGAGCATAAGACTTTAGAAGCTTACAGTAGCTGGGCATACTAGAACGAGACAAGGGATCAGCGGAAGGTTGTATACTGATGGAATTCCAAGAAGTCTGCAAGATTTTCATGAGGCGTTGTATGACTTGTCCAGTGAAGTGGGAGCTTCAGTCCCTGGAGATTCTAGAAGATCTATCCCAAGTGAGAAACACATTTTTAACAGTTTTCTCCCCACACCATGAGGGCAACAATCTTGCAGTAGGGAAAAGGTCCAGCCCATCCAGAAAACATATAAGAGAGAACAAAAACATACTTGTTTTTGTATGTTTTTGTATATTGTTGTAATTCATACTTGGTGGCCATTAAAAAAACATCTGGCTGCAGGAGTTCAAAGTGTCCAGAGGAAGGAGGTCTGAGGCCTCTGGAGACAAATCAATTTTTCCAGGATCGTGGACTTGGCAAGTCAGACATTGCGTAGACTGTTTTTTGCAATATTCTAAAAGTCTTTCCACTGATGTCCATTTATAATTGGAGTCATCTTAAATGTCCTTATGGTGGGCAAAGGAATGCAAACACCAAAAAATGGGGTTTGTCAGGGAGCCAGGAAGAACCAAGCAGGTGTCTTGGTTTTCCCAAGGCCCTGTTTGTTTAATGTATAGCCATTGTTTATCCACCTTAATTTCTCTGCTTGAGGAGCTAACTGTTGCCTGGTTACCAGGACATCAGAATGGCAAAGGTCTGGCAATGAGGGGCCATTACTATAGAAGCAGAATGGACTTCACCCCCATGGGCCACAACCTTACAAATACAACATAGAGAAAGCTTAGTATTACTGCTTATTTGACAATGCTTCCCACGCAGCTGGACACGTCGAATAAGCCTACTTACTTCAGCCAATCTTTCGGAATGTTCGAGGTTGACAAAACTGAAGCAGACCAAAAGTATTTAAAAACAAAAACACACACACACAAAAACAAAACCTTTGTCCTTTTAACAGAGAGAAAAGCAAATTCTAATGTTGTGCCAGCTTACTCTTGATATTAAAACTTACTCATTCCAAAAGAAGTTGTGCAAAAGATACAAATAAACAATTCACTAGTAAGTAAAAGAATAAATAAATAAAACCAACCAAAAAAAACCCCCAGCAAAACCTCCGCCTTATTCATTCCAATCTTCTCAGTCCTGACCACATATAAAATTCCTTCCCAAAGGGGGCGCCTGGGTGGCTCGGTGGCTTAAGTGGCCCACTCTTGATTTCTGCTCAGGTCATGGCCTCAGGGTCTTGAGATAGAGCCCAATGTTGGGCTTCTTGCTTAGTGGGGAGTCTGCTTGAGAATTCTCTTTGCCCTTCCCCCTGCTTGTGCAAGTTCTGTCTCGAAAATACATAAATCTTTAAAAAAAATTCCTTCCCAAAGATTTTTTTTTTTCATGAAACCTCTACAACTTTCTTTTTCACATTCAAATGTTGTCCTCAGGTTTCCCTCTTTAAATAACCACACTTGGGGTGCCTGGGTGGCTCAGTGGTTGAAAGTGTGACTCATGATCTCTGCTCGGGTCATGATCTCACGGTCAGAAGATGGAGCTTAGCACAGGGCGTGGAGCCTGCTGAAGATTCTCTCCCTCCTTCTCTTTCTGCCTCTCCCTCCCTCCTTCCCTCTCGCTCTCTCCCTCTCTCTTTCTAAATAAATAAATAACCAACCACCCTCACATTAGGACAAAATTACTTTCTTTTCCCTCAATAAAAATGTATTTCTGTTTCTATTTTTTCTTTTTTTTTTTTTTTTTTACCAAAAATACACATCTTACTTTCTTGAATAGTTGTTTCCTTTATTAGAATTTTTACCTCTTAGAAAACTTAATTTCTACTGAAAGCTGATAAGTAAGCAATTGTGACTGGTTATGCAAGCATTCTCAAGATTGGCAAATTGATAAACGTATTTCATAATTTTTAGAAACATACTTTTTCATAGTATAGTATAGTCTTTTAATAAAACATGCTTACTAACATACCCAAATTTATCTTTAGTTTCTCTGCAATAAGGAAGCCAAAATTCAGTACATTCAGTAATTTTATCTTATTTGGAAGTATTTTATCTTATTTGGAAATGATCTAGATCTTTAATGAATTTAACTTAACTTATACTTAACCTAACTCAGCAAAACTTAAAAGTGTTAGGTTACCAAAAAGATATGGGAGTCTTTTTAAAGCTTACCTAAAAATTGTTTTATTTTATTTTATTTACGCCTGTTTAATTTACTTGTTATTAACAATTATGCTTAGATTACCTATAAGAACTTAATAAGACATCAAAGTCAGTCCTTCTCCCAAGCTGTTAATTTTTTTTTCTTTTGTAACAGAGATCATACCAATTTATTTAACTGAAGTAAACCCAGGCAGAATAAAAGTCTTAATTTTAATACTGGTAACTCTGAAGACTATTTTTTAAAGTTTATTTATTTTTGTAATAATCTCTACACCCAGCATGGGGCTCGAATTCAGGACCCTGACATGAAGCACGCTCCACGGACTGAGCCAGCCAGGTGCCCCAAGACATGTCTATTTTCCATAAACAAACAATCGAGCGTTTTCCCAGATTAGATGAACTTGAAGAAAAAAAAATGGGGGTTAGTTTCTATCTTTCTGAGAGTTTTAAAATGCCCAATCCTCACAAGTGCTTACTTTCAAACCTACTAAGAGGGGCTCATCTGCAAATTAATGTTAGTGGTGTCACCCAGGAGTAGAATAGGATCTCACACTTACAACAGACGCATAAACACACAGATGTAGAGACCTTATAGTTACTAAGATTCATGAAAAAGATTTTTGAAATTAGTATTTGTCCCTGGAATTCATCTTAAAGAAGCTAGAGAAGAGTTTGGGCACAAGAACCCTTCAAGTGGTTAAAAGGCCTCCACCGGCCCCTCCCCCTTCTTTTCCTCAGTCTCAGCTGATTGTTGGCTGTGTTCACTTTTCAAGGACAAGATAAGATGTACGACTTCGAGGATCAGAGAAAGAATGCAAGTGTTCTAAGAAGGACTTTGGTTTTCTAAAGCCAGTAATTTACAAGCTGTTTAACATACGTGGGGAAAGTTTAGGGATTGATAAAGGGAGAGGAAAACTTTAAACTTGCTTCCAGAACTGCATTTCCCGTCTTGTAAAGATTCGCAAAATGTGGAAAATTGCTTCCCAATTTCTCAAAGAATTGCTTTGTACTTTCAGTGTCCTCCCAGGCTGAATCACCTTTCCAAGTCCCTTATCCTCAACTTGCTTCTGTCCGTTTGAGTAGGTAGTCGTCATTTTAAGTATCTCTGGCAGTGTTGATCAGTGTTGAGTAACTCCCCTTGGTCCCAAAAGAGGGTGCAAGGAAATCACCTTCCCCAAAACCCAAATCACTGCCAGTGAGAGCCAAAAGAAAGAACCAACCACCTGTGTGTCCAGGCAGGCAGAAAGCCCAGCCCAGTACAAGGACACCATGCAAGAGGATAGTAGCTATTTCTGGCAGAGAAAGGATCAATCACCAGTGGGCCCAGATTAGGGCAACATGAGATTGTATTTTCCTCTCTCGACCAAGCACTACAGACAGAGATTCAGAAGAGATGATTCTGGTAAGAATTTTCACTCTTTGGGGCTCCTGCGGTTTTCCCAGGATCCACCCCCAACTCCAGACTCTGGTTTCCCTTTGGCCATTTAAGGAAATAATGTAGCAATTTACCAGAGAATCCCTTCAGTTCTGACAACTCTATAGGTAGGTGGGGGGTGAGGAGGTGGCTGGGGGTGGGGTGGGGG
>RCUC01109161.1:0-32667 GCA_003697995.1 Taxidea taxus jeffersonii
ACATAATATCCACACTTCTAAAAATTGTGGTAAAATACACAGAACGTAAAATTTACCTTCTTCGTCTTTTTGAAGTCCAAGAGTATTAAGTAATTCACATTGTCAGGTAGTTAGTCTCTCTCCATCTTACAGAACTACAACCTTATACCCATGAAACAGTAATTGCATTAGGCCAGAATTCCCCGTGCCCTTCTCCTCCCACCCCCTGGCAAGTGCCATACTTCTTCCTGTCTCCGTGCACTTGACTGCTCAAGGGGCTTCCCGTGAGGCCATGTCTCTTTGTGGCTAGCTTGTTTCTCTTGACATGATGTGTTCAAGTTCATCCATGCTGGAACAGGTGCCTGAATGCCCTTCCTTTGTAAGGCTGAATTTCATTCCCTTGAATGTGTCTGCTCCATCTTGTTTATCCGTTGGTCCAGCGATGGCCACTGGGGTTGCTTCTACCTTTGGCCCTTGTAGTTAATGCTGCCGTGAACATGGACGTGCAAATCTCTCTCCCATACTCTGCTTCCAGTTCCTTGGGGTGCATACCCAGAAACAGAATTGCTGGATCCTGCAGTGATATCCTATTTAATTTTTTCAGCAACTGCCCTACTATTTTCCTTAGGAAATACCTGATTTTACATCCCGCTAGCAATGCACAAGGGTCCCCATTTCTCCACATTCCCACCCATGGTTGTTCTCTGTTTTTGGATCGTAGCCCTCCTCACGGGTGTGAGGTGGTATCCCATGGTGGTTTTGATCTGCACTTCCCTGATGATGAGTAATGTTGGGCACCTTCTCGTGCATGGCTTAAGGTCCTTTGCCCATTATGGAATCAGGTTGTTTTTTGTTGTTGGGCTGTTCGGAATTCATCATCGATCTAGACATTGGCTCCTTATCAAATACACGATTTGCAAATATTTTCTCCCACTGCATGGCTTGCCTTTTTCACTCTGTAGTGTCCTTTGATTTTGATGTACAGATGTTTTTTACTTCGATGTAATTCAGTTTTTTTCATGTTACTTCTGCTGCCTTTGATTTGGTGTCACAGCCAAGAAATTATGGCCAGACCCAGTGTCATGAGTTTCTCTGCTGTGTTCCTTTGAGAAGCCCCATGATTTTCACTGTTCTGCTTAGGTCTTTAACCCATTTTGAGTTGATTCTTGTGTGTGAAATAGGTGAGGGTCTCATTTCATTCTTCTGCATGTAGAGATCCAGTTTTCCCAAGAGCATTTTGTGCAAAGGACTGTCCTTTCCCCCCATTGAATGGTCTGGGCACCCGTGCAAAATCATTTCACATATACTAATAGACATAAGGGTTTGTTTCTGGGTTCTCTATTCTTTTCCACTTGTCTTTATGCCCATATCTCACTGTTTTGATTACCATAATTTTCTAAAGGTTTGAAGTCAGGACGTATGAGACCTCTAACTTGGCTCTTCCTTTTCAAGATGCTTTGCCTATTCATGGTCCCTTGAGATTCCATACACATTTTAGGATAGATTTTCCTTTTTTTCTGCAAAAAAAATAAATGCCCAGAAACAACAATAAGGGCAACAAAATGCTATTGGGACTTTGATGGGAATTACTTGACACCTGCAGATGGCTTTGGGTTTTATTGACAACGATATTGAGTCTTTCTATCTCTGAATAGGTGGGATGCCTTTCCATTTCTTTGCCTCCTTACATTGTTCTCTCAGCAGATCTATTAGAGCTTTCAACACCCAGGCCTTTCTCCTCCTGGGTTAAGTTTATTCTTAAGTATTTTATTCTTTTTGATGCTCTTGGAAATGGAATGTTGATGTTCTTCTTTGGATTGTTCCTTGTCAATGTTTAGAACTATGGCTCATTTTCACATGTTGATTTAGTATCCCACAACTTTGCTAAATGTATTTATGACAGCCAACCATTTCCTTGTGGAATCTTCGGGGTTTTCTATGCACAAGATTGTGCCATCCATCAACTGAGATCATTGTACTTCTCTCGGATTTGCATACCTTTGATTTCTTTTTCTTGCCCTAATTCATCTGGCTGGAACTTCCACTGCTATGTGAAGTAAAAGAGACAGTAGCAGGCAGCTTTGTCTTTCTTGTTCTTGACTTCGCAGGGAAAGCTTTGGCCTCCCACCATTGCAGTGAAAGTTCTATTAAGTTGAGGCAGTTTCTTGCTATTCTTAGTTTAGTGAGTGTTTTCTGAGGAAAGGTTGTTGGATCGTGTTAGATTCTTTTTCTGCATCAACCAAGGTGCTGGTTTTTTTTTTTTTCCTCTTCATTTTGTTAATGTGGTGTATTACCTTGGTTGGAATACCTTGGAACCATCCCTGCATTTTAGCAGTAAATCCTAACTTGGTCACGGTGTGCTATCCTTTCTAGATATTGCCAAATTCTTTTTGCTAGTGTTTTGTTGTAGATTTTGACATCAACATTCATGGGTGATGTTGGTTTGTAGTTTACGGATACTAACTTGCCTGGCTTTGGTTTCATACAACAAAAGTATCCCCTTTTCTTCCGTGTTTTTTGTTTGTGTGTTTGTTTGTTGTTTTTGGAAGAATTTGAGGAGGATTGGTGTTAATTCTGATTTTAGTTATTTGAGTCTTCTTTTTTTCTTAGTCAGTCTGGCTTAAAGTTTTGTCAATACAGCTGATCTTTTTGAAGAACCCACTCTCGATTTTGTTAAAATTTCCCATCATATTTGTTTTCTATTTTGTTATCTCTGCTTCTTCTAGCTTTGGGTTTAGATTGTTCTTTTTTTATAGTTCCTCATGGTATAACAATAGATTCTTGATTTCAGCTCTTTCCCGGTCTTTTAACATAAGCACTTCCGGCTATAAATTTCCCTCCTATCACTGCTTTCTTTGCATTTCATGGATTTGGTTATGTTGCATGTTCATTTCCATTTGTCTCAAGGTATTTGCGAATTTCTCCTGTGAATTCTTTGACCCATTGGTTGTTTAAGAGTGTAGGGACGCCTGGGTGGCTCAGTTGGTTAAGCAGCTGCCTTCGGCTCAGGTCATGATCCCAGCGTCCTGGGATCGAGTCCCACATCGGGCTCCTTGCTTGGCAGGGAGCCTGCTCCTCCCTCTGCCTCTGCCTGCCGCTCTGTCTGCCTGTGCTCACTCTCTCTCTCTCTCTCTCTCTCACAAATAAATAAATAAAATCTTTAAAAAAAAAAAAAAAAGAGTGTGTGGCTTAATTTCCACTCACAGGGCTGGTCTCTACTTTCCTGCCATTGTGATCAGAAAAGATACCTGGTATGATTTCAGTTTTTGAAGATTTGTTAAGGCTCATTTTGTGCCCTAGTCTGTGACATGCTCTATCCTGTATGAGCACTTGAGAAAAATGTGTTTTCTGCTCTTGTTGGGTAGAGGGTACTGTATGTCTCTTAGGTCCAGTTAGTCTATAAAGTTGTTCAGGTTCTCCATTTCCTTATTGATCTTCTGTCTGGTTGTTCTGTTGACTTACCTTTTAACAAGATCCTTCTGGTCGTGTTAAGACAAGTCTCTCAGGAGGTGGAGGCAGGGAGACAAGCGAGAGGGTGCAGTGTCAATCCAAGAGAGACATGACTTGGAGCAAGGCCACTTGGATCAGAGAGGTCCTGATGAAGAGGATGAGAAATGGTCAGGCTCTGGCTTGGCAGAGCCAACAGATTTTATTGACTCTGGGAGTTGGTCCTAGGTAAAAGAATTTGCCTAAGGTCCTACAGCTAGTAAGTGTTTGGACTGGGATTTGAAGTCAGACCTGTCTGGCCCCCAATTCTTAGCTTTTAAAGAAACACTGTGCTTTTCCAAAAGCACTCCTGTCCCAGCTGCCTGGACCCCCCATTCCATTCCCAAGGGATGTCCAGATCTGGGTGCTTGGCAAGCCCACCTGGAAGGTTCCACAACCTACTGGGTGGTAGGCCAGCATCACTGTACCCTGCTTCAGGGGAGCAAAGGAACAAAGGAGGCAGGTATTGGGGGGCAGGAGGGGTGGCTAAATGCTCTGAGATTGTGTGGGCTTAATGGCCTGTTGCAAAGGAACTCAGCCCCTAGAGTCAGACAAACCTGGGTCTAACTAAGCCTTGACTCTCCTCCTTACCAGCTGTGTGACCCTGGGCAGATGACACCGCCCCTCTGCCTCTCTGTGCTCCCTTGACAAACAGAGATGTTGATGCTGCTGCTCTCTATTTACCCACAAATACGGTGACAAGAAAGCATTTTTCCAACTAAAATATTCTCCCAACGCAAAAGCCAGTCATGATCTTTCAAGCCATTTGTTCCTCAAACTGAATTTGAGGAACTACTGAGCACCTAAGATATCCCCGAGCCATAGCTATCCAGCGGTGTGCTCTCCCCTCATGAGGTCCACAGGCGGGTGGGGAGGATGAAATCCATATAAATCTGATGGGGGTTAGCAAAGCAGCCACTGTGGGGGCCTTGAAAGCTGCGGAATTTATTCTTCTCAGCAGGCACTATTTTAACAGGGACCCGAATAACTGTAAAACGAGGGTTCAGGCAGGGGAGACGCGTGTGCAACTCTAACATTTACCACAGGCCTCTCTGTGCCAGGCTCGGTGCTCAGCACAGGGTGTGCATGACCTTGTTCTGTCTTCCCACAGCCCCTGGAGGCAGGTGCTATTCCTCTATGCCCTTTACCCGATGGGAATACTAAGGTTCAGAGAGGTGCTATGACTGGATTGAGGAAGCACAGCTAGAAGCTAAAGGGGCCAGGCTATAGCCGCTGGTGCTAAGATCGAAGAAACTAGTCCAGTTGTTGCTTCCTAGCCATGTAGCCTTGAGTCAGCCTGTCTGCCTCGCTGAGCCTCACTTTCCACACCTGTGAATAGGACCAGTTCCACAGATTTGGCTGGACAGTTTTCAGACCTAGGAATGCAGCTGGCAAAGCCTAGCTTGGGGGTGCTAAGCTCCAAGGTCAGCAGCTGTTCACGGAGGGGGTGCTGACTTGGACACGTGAGGGCAGGGACCATCATGTGTTTCCCACAGAGTGGGACCTGGGATGCTCTGCGTTCTGCCTTCCCCTCCAGGAGGCAGGCAGAAGGAGGGGAGAGAGGGGCATGTAGGGCCTGAGATTGCTCTCTGATGGGGGCATGGCAGAGCCGGCCCGGCTGAGGCCGAGGCAGAGTAGGCCACAGGCCAGCCAGGAAGCCCATAGAAGGGGTCGGATTCAGAACTTTTCCCGTCACTTCTGCATTAGCGTGGTGATGTGGAGCTGGGACCGGCATTGGAGATCATCTCTCCAAACCTCCTCAACAGATGGGGAAACTGAGGCCCTAGAGAGGAGAAATGCTTTGCTAAAGTCCCATAGTGGTTCTGGGCAGAGTGGGACCCAGGATCTAGCTACCAAGTTACCAGAGTGTCCCCTCTGCGAGCAGAGGCATGGCTGCCCTTATTTGTTGAGCATGTGAGGATGGTAGGAAGAGCAGAGATCTGGGGATTCAGACTCAGCCTGGAATTCTGTCTCCACTCTGGGCCAGCCCTACTTCTCTGGGAAGATCACTTCCCCTCCATGAGCCTCAGTTTCCCAAAACGAGATCACAATCCCAGCTGGTAGGTGCCTGAACAGGGGGTTAAACAGGTTTAAACCCTGAACAGGGTTTGCCAGATTCCAGGGCTGAGTTGTCACTCTGCCTTTCTGATTCTTTTACATACTTTTTTCTTCCTTCCAAAAATATTTATTGAGCACCTGCTATACACCAGGCACTATTCTAGTCTCCGTGGATATAACAGGCAGATGAGACCCTGCCCCCAGGGAATTCATGTCCTAGAGCAGGGAGATAGTAAGTAAATAACAGGGGACAGGAATAGGATAAGTACCCGGAAGGAACTATTACAAGGTGTGGATGGAGTGTTGGAGGGGGAGGAGGGCAGTCTCAGATAATTGGGCCCAGGAAGGAGATGACATTTCATGTGACAGCTGAAAAGAACCCCCCCTCCATGCAGAGCACCTGAAAAAAATAATTCCATAAAATGTGAAGTGTGACACTCTGACAGGCCTCGGCTTACAGAAGACTCGGTGAGGAGGGCATGGAAAGAAAGCTGTCAGCCAGCTGCCCCAGCCGGCCTGAGAAGGCCCAGAGAGGCGACACAGCCCTCTGGGGTGACCGCACCCCGGTGCGCATATGGGTCTCCCCTTTCCAGCTGCCTCTGCCTTCCAGGTGAAGCAGATCATGGAGGAGGCCGTCACACGGAAGTTTGTCCACGAGGACAGCAGCCACATCGTCTCCTTCTGTGGTGAGTCTGCAGCCCATGGCCTTGAAAGTGGCTTCTTTCTCCGTGGGCTGCCTCAGGGGCAGTGGCATCCCCCTGAGAGCGAGCGTTCTCACACTGCTTCTTTTGCTCTGTGACTCCAGAGTTATTTGTGGATTCCCAAGGGGCTCCATTAGGGAATTTGGAAACACGGAAAAGTCTAGAGAAGAAATGAAGCATGGCCTCTGTACCCCATGGGGAGTTAATCACTGTTGACGCTGGGGGGACTGACTGTCTTCCCCTCCTGTGGGCTCAGAGCATGGCGACTCACACCTCTAGTGACGCTGGTCTCGCATCTGACGAATGCCCTTTCCTTGCCCTGCCTACAGCTGTTGCCAAATAAAGGGAGAGGATGGATGGGCTTAAAAAATATAGGGAATTAGGAGCCATCGACCCCCCTCCCCACTGAGGGATCATGTCCAACTGACTCAGCAAAGGATGCAGGCCTGGGGCTCGGAGCCTGACTCACACTTCTCTCCTCGAACCAGCTGGGCTCACAAAGTTTCCAGAAATAACCATGCTGCCAGGTTCTTACTGTATTTCCTCCACAGCTATAAATGTAGGTTTTGCATGTCCCCCAAGTCAGGATTCAGCTTCTAATCTGTGTGTACATGTAAGTAGGGGTGTTTCTTTCTCCCTGAAAAACCTTTTTAATTCGTGACTGCAGTGTCTTGGGAGAAAGGACATGCTGTAATTCCCCTCTCAAGGTCTTGGCCTCCTGCAGAGGCCAGAGCGAGGAGACCCGGCTGGTCCTTCAGCTTCATCCCCACGGCTGGCGCACCACTCATGGGAGCACACACTGAGACCTGGGAGCCCGCTGATGTCCATTGGGTCCCTTTGCAGCAGGCAGACCTGGGTTCAAGTGGCCCTTCTCTGCCACTTGTTTTTTGGGTGACTTTGGCAAATTTTATTTCTTTTTTTTTAATGATTTTAATTTTAATTTTTAATGTGTTTGTTTAAATTACAGAGATAGGTATATTTACGTGCTTGCATTCATATGTGTATACATATTTGTATGTGTATATGTAGGGCTGTATATATACACATTTATATGTATGTGTATACATGTATATATATATACACACATAAATGTGAACTTGGGGGTATGCTTACCTATTTTTTTCTTTTGAACATCTTTCTTTGCAAAGAAAATAACAGGCATGCTCATTTCAGAATGTGTGGCCACGTCTACCTGTTAAAGACTTAGAGGAATAGAAAATGCTAAAAAATCATGATAATCGTCTAACTTCAACCACCATTTTGGGATGAGGGAAGAAATGTAATGGCACTGAATAAGGCCTGCAGGGTCTCCCTGAGGTGTTTCTGATCCATTGTTCCTTATGAGCCATTGTCGGAAAGAGTCAACCAAGTCTCCCATGCCTAGATGATTAAGTTGTTGCAGTAGAGACAAATGAAAAGTGTTGTGCGTGTAAGCAAAAATGAAACTGTGTAGGAGATGCTTACCCAGAATATTTTAAGCCCATAGGCAAATTAGACAATAGAGTGGAATCCATTCAAAGTCAAATAATTGCCGGGGCACCAGGCTGGTTAGTGGGTAGGTATATGTCTCTTGATCTCAGGGTTGTGAATTCAAGCCTCATGTTGGGCATGGAACCTACTTAAAAAAAAAAAAAAGAAAGAAAAGTAATAAAAAAAAAAAAGCCAAGTAATTGCTAACAACAACAACAACAACAAAATACCCCAAGACAAGTAGTTGAACCAAAACTTCTCAGTATTTCTCCTGGTGCATAACTGACCGTGGCCAGGCTCTTCACCCTCGGGCTGCTGGTGTTTTCCTTGTATGGAGTGACAGCAACTAGAACACTCACTTCACAGGGTATTTCCACCAGGATTAGGGAAGGTAAACTTCAACACTGGTTGACACCCAGCAGATACCCACTAAGAAGTAGCACTTATAATAGACTCCTTTTTCCGATCAACACTGACTATGCTCCTGTTACATAGCAGAGTGAGCTCCCAGTCTGATGTGTAAGACAGAAAGCAGGAAAATACTAGAGGCCTGCTGAAAGTACCAAAAAGAAGACTGGGGCTATCGGAATGGCCTACACAGGGATTCTTTTCCAGGAGGAAACACTAAGGCCCAGAGAGGGAAAACGATTTGCCTGAGGTCACACAGCAAGTTAGTGGTAGAGCACAGGTGACCACTCAGGGGAAACACAGACACCGGAAGATGATGACTGAATCCTCTCTCTTCAAATTTTTCATGGAAGCACAAGTGTTGTGAGCGTACCTTGGGCTCAGGCCTGGGTTTGAATCCCAGATCCATCACTCATTTGCTAGGTTTGGGCAATTCAGCACACCACTTAGAGCCTCAGTTTTCACATCTGAAAAATGGGGATTTTTTTCCCTTTCTTGGCTGTCACAGAGGTAGAATGAGATGCATAATGTTAGGTCTTACTGGAATCACAGTAATGACATTGGTGTGATTCTTTAACCCAAATAAAGCTTGACAGTCCTGTGGTCCTGTCCCTCCTCCCTCACTGGCAGGAGTAATGGCTCATGTTTCTAAAGCACTTACCATGTGCCAGATTTTACATGAAGTGCTTTCCGTGCATTTTTTTCCACCTCATTCTCTCTCTCTTTTTTTTTTTTTTTAAGATTTTTACATATTTATTTGAGAGAGGGAAAGAAAGAGAGAACAGAGGAAGAGGAAGAAGCAGATTCCCCCTGAGCAGAGAGCCCTATGTGGGGCTCAATCCCAGGACCCCGAGATCACCACCTGAGTTGAAGGCAGATGCTTAACCAACTGAGCCACCCAGGCGTCCCTTTCTACCTCATTCTAACAGCAACCTTTTAAGACACTTGTTCATACTACCCCATTTCACAGATGAAGAAACTGAGACACGGGGACAATAAGTAGTTGCCCAAGGTCACACGACTGGTTAGTATCTGGGAGAGGACATGAACACAGTCTGACCTTGGGCAGTGAGCATAGGTTAACTTCTAAGCTCTCTTGCTCCCTTTTGAGGGAGTGGAAGGTAGGGAGGCATATGTGTCTTTCCTTATGAGGCTTTCATGAATTTTGTGATTCTGGAGCCCGCAGCTCTCAAAGGTGCCTCTGTGTGACTGGAGTTCTGAGCTGGGTGGAGGGGAGCATGGGCAGGGCAGGGTCTGCTGATTGACTGTTGTGTCCCTACAGCGGCTGTGGAGGCCTGTGTCCTGCATGGGCTGCGGCGCCGGGCGGCTGGATTTCTGCGCAGCAACAAGATTGCAGCTCTCTTCATGAAAGTGGGCAAGAACTTCCCACCGGCCGAGGAGCTCAGCCGCAAGGTGCAGGACCTGGAGCAGCTGATCGAGAGCACGTGAGTGTGGAGCATGAGGTATGGGCAGGGTGGGCCTGCAGAGGGCAGTCCATGCTCCTCCCTGAGCTCTACGAGCATCCGTAACTTCTGGCACTCTCTCCAGTCTCCTTTCTGCTCCCCAAACCTGACAGACTCTTTCCTACCCCAGGGCCTTTGCACATGCTGTACCTACCACCCAGTTCACACACCCCAATCTTCCATGGTACTTCCTTGTCATCATTTAGGCCTTCCCACAGTTAAGGGTAAATTCCAGCCCTCACCCCATTTCTCTTTTAGATCATTCCCCCTGTTTATGTACTTCCCTGTGGTTATCACCACCTCTAATTATTCATTTATATTTTTGCTTGATACTTGTCTATCTCCCCCACTGGACTCTGAACTCCATGAGAACAGGCAACTAAAATCTGTTATTCCCCATTACCCCAGTGCCTGGACTGTGCCCAGCACCCCAAATGCTCTAGAAATGATTATTGAATGAATAAGTGCCTCTTGGGAGCCAGACCCCATTCTGAACGCAGGGAGACCAAAATTTAGGGAAACCACTATGGTCACTGTCTACATGGACCACGTGTGACACTGAGGCAACCATTGAAGGGGAGCAGTGACTTCACTCACGCATTTTAAGGGCTGATTGTGTTCATTGCGGGGAGACTCATGGCCTGAGTGTGTATATATGAGCACCTTCCACCAGAGTCACCCCCAAAGTCCCAACTATGCAGCCAAAGCCTCCATGTGGGGCCTGGTCAGGGGTGGCAGATAAGTTTCACCTCCAGTTCGTGCTAGAGACCACCCGGAAGATCTTGTTTTGAAAGATTGCGGAGCTGCTATTGGGTTTTATGGGAAAGAATGCATGGATCAATTAGCCATGTCTGTTCCGAGTAAGAGAAGGGAGAGAGAGGCACATATGCCATGTTTGCCTTCTCTGCTGTGGGTGATCACTCCACATCACTGGATGGGAAATGGCCCTTGCCTTCCAGGCCATGCAAGCCCAGTGCTTCTGGACAGAACTGCATGATGGGCCAGCATGTGGCTTTGGCGTTGCCAACTCCTGTTTGGAATCTGACTCCTCAGCCACATGGTCTTCAGTTGCCTTCCAATCCATCTGCTAAATTCCCAGGTGTTTGCTGATAACTTTAAAGGGATGGATTTCCTTTGGCCTTCCATAATATTGGGAGAGACTTTCTAATGGAGGAATTAGAGATACCCATGCCAGGTGGTAAACGAGAGCCATTCATTCATTCATGCAGTCACTCATCCATGGCAGATAGAGGGGGTAGAGAAAGAGAGAGGGAGAGAGGGGAAGAGAAGAGAACTATCACTGTAAGAATCGGACTTGCCCATCAGCAGTTTATAAAAGTGTCTGTTCCACTGCAACTTTATGTTCACTGGGTATTATGGTTTTTTCAACTCTTTACCCGCTTGCCAGGAGCAATAAGGGCTCCTGTTCTTTTAGTTGCCATTTCTTCATTTCATAGAGAGGTAGAACATTTCTCCATTTGCATATTGGTCCTGTGGGATTTCCTCTTTTGTGAATATTCATCCTCCTTCTTTACTGGCCTTGAAGGCGAAACCAGATCCAGGGCCTCCAGGAGAATGTGCGGAAGCTGCCGAAGCTGCCCAACCTGTCACCACTTGCCATCAAGCACCTGTGGATTCGTACTGCCTTGTTTGAGAAGGTGCTGGACAAAATTGTGCATTACCTGGTGGAAAACAGCAGGTGAGCCTGGAAGACTAGATGTCTGGGTGTGCTCTGCCACCACCTGATGGGAATTGCAACCTACTACACAAAGCTTTATTTTCTTTCCCTTGATATGTACTTGATATGAAAGAGATTAAATAAAGGCTTTCTGGATGTTTGCCTCCAAATTAGCCTAGTATAGAACCTTGGGACAATTCAGGTGCTTGTTGTCAATGCAGGGTCTTCATATTTGGAGTGGGATATAGTATCTTGCTATGTGAAGCATCTTTCTTCTCCCATGAATTAAGCATACTGTCTTCTTGCTAACTATGGCCCTAGAGGAGTCATTTAGCTCCTCTCTCTGCTCTTATTTGGTAAATGGGACAGGGACTGCTGCCATTCTGGAGAAGGGGAAAGAAGGAGAGTTAGTGAGTACACAGCATTTTAGAAATAATACCTTTTTACATTTTCTTTTCTAGCTCAGATCAACCTGGTGTGAAGATTTTATAGTATGAGCCCTCTTGGCAAGCATTTACCCATCCATCCATCCATCCATCCATCCATCCATCCATTCATCCAACAAATACTTAATGACTGCCTACCGTGTGCCAGGCATTAACCTAGATGCTGGGGATACATTGGTCTCAACTGTCATGTTCAAAGCTTGGATGTTATGCTAAGGGCATGGGGCAGCCAGAAGAATGAGGAGACTCTTCATGGCCAGTACTCCTTTCTAGCCAGAAATGGTGGGTAGAGAGAAGGAGGGAAGGAGAATATGAGGGGAGTATCTGAGAATCTCCTCATCTCTCGGTGTATGAAAGTGCCTGTTTAACCGTGTCTTCACATGCAATGGGTATTATGATCATCTTTTATTCTTAGCCTATTTGCTAGGAAAATGTGTAGGAAAGTGTAGAGCAAAGTGCTTCTTCTCATGAACCTCGTATTATAGCAGGGAAAACAGGTAACTGCTAATTGGGATAAGATACGATGAGTATTCCAAGTCAGGTGGGTGGTGTTTAATCTCCACTGGATGGTCTGGGAAAGTGTCCTGGAAGACATGGCAGTTAAGCTTCCGTTTGAAGGACATGTAGGCATTAGCCAGGTAAAGGGGGTGTGGGGGAAAGAGTGATCCTAGCAGAGGGGACAGCAGGTGCAAAGGCAGGGAGGCAGGAGGGGAACTGGAAGAAATCCAGGCCTTGGAGTCCAATTAATCTCTTCATCTTCTTGTGACACATCTATGCCCTGTGCAGAGACATGTGTTTAGAGCCTAAATTCTGCTAAATTTCCAGGGCCTCTGTAGGTATGGCCTTTGGTATATGACCTTGTGTTTTCTCAATAAGTCAGTCAAAAGGAATTAGAGATTTATTTCAGCAATAATGCCAACCTCTTTCTTCATTAAACTTATTTTTGCAGATTCACACAGAAGCTGTAACATTAGAGTCTGTTCTACCCTAGGTGATAACATCCTCCATAACATAGTACAAGGATCAAAATAGGGGATTGCCATTGGTAAAATACTGTTAACTGAACAACAAACTTTATTTGGATTTTGCTAGTTTTTACGTACACTCGTTTTTTCCCCTGTATTGTTCTATGGAATTTTAACACATGCATAGTCTTGTATAGCTGACACCACAGTCAGGAACAGAACTGTTCCAGTGAAACCTGTCACCGCAGAGAAGCTCCCTTGGGCCACCCTTGGTGGTCACATCTTGCTCCCAATCCTAAGTGCTATTTTTCAAGGCAGTATTCCCAAGGTTCATGATCAGGTAACTGTGTTCTGATTTTTGGAATGGAAACTGAGCGGCAGAGTGGAAAGTGTCTTGACACCTTATCTTCAGCCAAGATGTGTAAGCTTGCTGCTGAGTGTGTACAAGGCAGGTCAGTTCTGCTTCAGCCAATATTCTGGTGGACGGAAGATTCCTCTGGGGTAAAATTACCATGATGTTGCCACCATTTCGTGAGAACTTCCTGGAGGCAGGGTCTGTGCTGTTGCTGTACAAGTGGGTTTACATTTAATCATCCCAACAACCTGGCTAGGTGAGTTTCGTTGTTCTTCCCATTTTACAGCTAAGGACACTGAAGCTCAGAGAAGGTAGTCACCTGCCCAGGGACACACAGCAAGGGCGGAAATGGCCGAGCCTGGTGCCCCCTCAGTCTGTCTCCTGTCTCCCTCCCGATCCTGTGGTCTTCACCCCCCTGCTGTAGGATGGGAAGAGCCAGGCTGGCTGGGTGTAGCCTACAGCCACCTGCTGTGTGGCCTCCAACAAGTCACTTTGCCCTCCCTGAGCCTGAGACCTCTCAGGAGGGTAGAACAAGGTCTTTACCAACTCTAGAATTCTGTTTCTAGATGGTATGAGTTAGCAAAGAATTAGAAGCCACTTCACAACAACCCAAACAAAGAAACGAAAAGCAAAACAGCAGGAACATTGTATTGCCGGCATCACAAGTTATTTGGGAAGAGCCAGGAGCCAGCAGGCGCTTATGAGCACAACAGGCGGGCATCACCCACGTGGGCTGTCTGGGCAGGAAGTCCTGTTAATACAGCTTTTCAGTGCACACCACAGCTAAAAGGCATCTTACTGCCTCAATAACATTTGAAGGGCAGACAACATCCAAGCCCCTAAGCGATTTGCCATCTGAAATGGAAGATGCGGCAGAAGTCGATAGAACTAGCCAGGAGCCACTTTGGTTTTTGTTGTTGTTGTTGTTGTTTGTTTTTTATTTTTTTTAAAGATTTTATTTACTTATTTGACAGAGAGAGAGGGAACACAAGCATGGGGAGTAGGAGACAGAGAAGCAGGCTTCCTGCTGCATAGGGAACCTGATGGGGGGCTTGGACCCAGGACCGTGGGATCCTGACCTGAGCCAAAGGCAGATGTTTAACAACTGAGTCACCCAGGCACTCCCAGGAACCACTTTGTAATCATTATTCCTGTTATTCTCATTCCAGCTGTTCCATGGAAAGCACAGTGCTAAGTGCCTCACATCTGTTGTCTCTCTCACAAGGCTTTCCAACAGCCCTAGGACATCTATTTTTATTACACCCATTTTACAGATGGGGCATCTGAGGCTCAGAGAGGTGACCAGAGGGAGACCCAACACAGTCCGCTGTTAACCAGCAGGTCAGAGTCGATTTTGCACTCTCTGCTGGTCGCCATCCAAACCTGCCTGTCCTTTTCTCTTGCTAGTAAGTACTACGAGAAGGAGGCCCTCCTGATGGACCCTGTGGATGGCCCCATCCTTGCGTCTTTGTTGGGTAAGTGGTCCAGCGCTCTGAATTTCATCTGGGTCTCTGGGCTCTGCTCACTGGTGCATCCAAAGGGCCTCTCTAGCCTCCTCCACCAAAACGTACCTGTTTCCTGGCTCTGGCTCCCAGGCTCTGGTACTGGCCTCTCCTTAGGAGGACCCTGGGAGTGTTCACTGGCTGGAGGGGAGAAGTGGTGAAATCAGTGGCCCATGGCGGGGGAAGGTGGACCATCCGGGACTCTAGAGTCCCAGCCCCCACATGCCCCGCAGTGGGGCCTTGTGCCCTAGAGTACACCAAGATGAAGACTGCGGATCACTTCTGGACTGACCCCTCGGCGGATGAGCTCGTGCAGAGACACCGCATCCACAGCTCGCACCTGCGGCAGGACTCGCCCACCAAGCGGCCGGCCCTCTGTGTGAGTAAGGGTGGGCTACGGAGCCCTGGGAGGGAGTTGGGCTGGGTTCCAGACTAGGTGGAGAGGTGGGGAATGGAGTGTGACCCTGAGGATCACCCTAGGCGTCACCCTCCACCTCCTGTCGCACTGCCAGATCCAGAAGAGGCATTCAAGTGGCAGCATGGACGACCGACCATCCCTTTCTGCCCGTGACTATGTGGAGTCCCTGCATCAGAACTCCAGGGCCACGCTGCTCTACGGCAAGAACAACGTTCTGGTTCAGCCGGTGAGAGAGATGTTGGGCCCGCGTCTTCCGGGGGGGTGTCTATCTTCAAGTTATAGAGCAGAAGTTTCCTGTGGCTCCAGGTTGCTCATCCATTCATTCATCCACCTACCCACACACCTGTGTCTTCATTCATCTGCCAGTAGTCAGTCTCTCCATCCATTCATCCCTGTGACAACATTTCCTTCTATCCATCCATCCATGCATCCATTCATCCAACTATTCATTCATCCATCTTTATATCCATCCTTTCAGTCATTCATCCATCCACCTACCCACATACCTGTCTCTTCATTCATCTACTGGTAGTCCGTCTCTCCATCCATTCATCCACATGACATTTCCTTCTATCCATCCATCCTCGCGTCCATCCATCCATCTTTATATCCATCCATCTACCCATCTTTACAGCCACCCGTCAACCCATCTTTACATCTATCTATCCATCCATCCTTATATCCACCCATTCATCTGTCCATCTGTCCAACTGTTCATCCATCCATCCATCTTTACATCTATCCATTCAGTCATTCATCCATGCATTCATCCATCTACCTGCCCACATATCTGTCTCTTCATTCATCTGCCAGTACTCCAACTCTCCATCCATTCAACCGTATGACAACATTTCCTTCTGTCTGTCCATCCATCTATCCACATATCTATCTACCCATCTTTATATCCATCCATCAATCCATCTTTTCATCTATCTGTTCATCCATCCGTCTTTATATCCATCCATCCGTCCATCCATCCATCCATCCTTGTATCCATCCCTTCAGTCATCCATCCATATACCCCTCTTTACCTCTTTCCACCCATCTACCTATCCATTCATCCCTCTATCCATTTACCAGTCTTTATATGTCTCTCCATCCATCCACCTACCCATCTTTATGTGCATCCACCCATTCATCCATCCATCTATCCAACTCTTCGTCCTTTTATCTTCCAGTCCACCTCTCCACCCACCTGTCCACCCAGCTGTCTCTCCATCCATTCTCTCTTGTTATCACTCACTCATTCAGCAGATATTTATCCTGAACCTTCTATGAATTAATGCTTGATATCAAGATAAACATCTTCATGGTTAATACTTATGGAGCACTTCCTATATGTCAGACATCATGCTAAGTTTTTTTAACTGTACTGACTCATTTAAAGTTCACAGCAACCATTTGAGGCAAGGAGTCTTATCGAAGGTGAGAACACTGAGATGTGCACAGTGGGGAGGAAGGGATAAAGTTATGCTTTGAATTCAGGCTGTCTGCTGTGAGAGTCTGTGTCATTTAGCATTCACCTTCTATGCCCAGGACTGGTCCAGGTCCCAGAGATGGGTGGTGAGCAAGACGCATGAGGTCCCTGCCCTCAAGCAATAGATATCCCCTTTGCTGTTCCCTTCCTGAGACCACCTGGATCAGTGTGGTGTTTGGGCTCGGTTAGGAGGAAGAGGAGGGAGAGCTGTTGGCTATTCCAGCATTGGGGTCACAGTTGTGACCACCGGGTGACCCTGAGCAAGTCACTTCTCCTCTGAGCCTTAGTATCGACATCCCAGTGGATACAAGATCCTGTCTCCTCAGATCTAAGAAGCTGTGAACTTAAGACGTCCCATTTCTTTTTTTAAGACGTCCCATTTTTAAACATAACCATCAGGAAGTAAAGTGCTATTAAGTTGTATAAAATGTTTTCTCACTACTTGGAAATTTCATTTTATACTTTTTGAAAGAGCTCTTTGAGACTTATTTGGATATGCTTTTTTTAATATCATACATTATACTTGTAACTACACACAAGGGAACATATAATTTATTTATTTGACAGAGAGAGGGGCAGAAATAGTGACAGAGAGAGAGAGCATAAACAGATGGAGCAGCAGGCAGAGGGAGAGGGAGAAGCAGGCTCCCCACTGAGCAGGGAGCTCATTGCAGGACTCAATCCCAGGACCCTGGGATCATGACCTGAGCTGAAGGCAGACACTCAACCGACTGAGCCACCCAGGTGCCCCAAGAGAACATGAAATTGACATTCATTAGTGAAGATAGTTCCTAAAACTTCATTTTCGGGTTTAACCTTCATGTCACTTTTTTAAAAAACTTTTTTAAAAAAAGATTTTATTTATTTATTTGACAGAGATCACACATAGGCAGAGAGGCAGGCAAAGAGGGGGGAAGCAGGCTCCCCACTGAGCAGAGAGCCCAATGTGAGGCTTGATCCCAGGATCCCAGAAACATGACCTGAGCCGAAGGCAAAGGCTTAAGCCACTGAGCCATCCAGTCGCCCCCTATCCTTCATGTCACTTTTTGACTGAGGGACATCACTGTCTATATTTTTCCACCAAATATTGTCTTCTGTTCCATCAAAAGAAGGGGTCAACAAACTATATAGCCACGGGCTGAATGTAGTGCTCTGCCTGTTTTTGCCAATAAAGCTTTATTGTAACCCAGCCTGCCCATGACATATCGTGTAGGGCTGCTCTCAGGCTGTAAGGGAGAGTGGACTGGTTATCACAGAGCCTGTATGGCTCCCAGAGCCCCAGTTTTTCCCTATCTGAGCCTTTGAAGGAAGTTTGCAGACTTCTGATCAAGAGTGTCAGAGGTTTGCAAATATGTGCACTTGGTTGTTGCTTTACAAGAGAATCTGGAACTGTGGGCATCTGTGCAGCCGTGACTAGTGTGTCTGCTTTGCCAATATCATATCAGTGCCCTTTTGTTCTGTTGCTAGTCTTTCTGCACAATTACTTTTTGATTCAAAGATGAATCAGTCTAATCTTTATAAAGACATTTAAAATAACACCTGTACTCTACACGTGAAGTAACAACCACGCTCAGAATTGAATGGAGGGGCACCCGAGTGGCTCCATCAGTGAAACCTCTGCCTTCAGCTCAGGTCATGATCCCAGGGTCCTGGGATGGAGCCCTGTGTCAGGCTCCCTGCTCAGCGGGAAGCCTGCTTCTCCCTCTCCTTCTGTAGCTGCTCCTGCTTGTGCTCACTCACTCTCCCTCTCTGTCTTTGTCAAATAAATAAATAAAATCTTTAAAAAAACAAAACAAAACCTGAATTAAAGTAACAACATCTGGGGGCGCCTGGGTGGCTCAGTGGGTTAAAGCCTCTGCCTTCGGCTTGGGTCATGATCCCAGGGTCGTGGGATGGAGCCCCGCATCGGGCTCTCTGCTCTGCGGACAGCCTGCTTCCTCCTCTCTCTCTCTGCTTCTCTGCCTACTTGTGATCTCTGTCTATCAAATAAATAAATAAAATCTTAAAAAAAAATAAGGTAAAAACATCTGAACAGCTAGGCCTGAGTTTGCGTGAGATCAGGCCGTGACCATGATCGCGAGATGCCATTCTATCAGGTGCATCCCCATTTCAGGTGCATTCCTATGTGAAAACCAGTCGTGAAATTGTGCTCCATCACCGGGCTGCAGGCTTGTGTGGTTAAATGGGGACCATGTCCGTGCAGCCAAGCCAGGCTTGGTGCACACACTAGGTGCTCAGTAAATGCCAGCTGTCTATCTCCCCATGGTATACAGGCTAATTTGGTAGAGAAATCACCTCCTCTATGTGCAAGGCTTGGAGATAGCCCCCTCCCTCACACCCCACTTGGGATAAAGCAGAGGGAGCAGGTGAGAAGCTCTGCAGGCTAACTGGGAAGACAGAGGGTTAGGCTGCTGGGCAGAGAGTACAGTGTGGGTATTTGGGGATTCTGGAAAATGTCTGTGGATGGGACATAGAGCTCAGCTGCCCTCTTTTTCCCCCTTAAGACTGGCCAAAATGATGCCAGATAAATGTCTTCTGTTAAGGAGAGGATGGTGGTGAAGAGGGATAGAGCCCCTTCCTAATTATAGAGAGCCACCAGCCCTGCCCTTGCAGCAGAGCTCCTGGACCTTGGTTGAGGGGAGGGGGTGTGAGTATGAAAGTCAGGGAGGGAGCAGACAGTTTTCCTAGCTGGATCTACAGAACCCATCCTGAGGAGTTGGTTACAAACTGCTTTTCTTGGTATGGCCACCTGGAAGGAGGTTCAGGATCTTCCAAATGGCCATGGTCTTGGAGGGCATGACCTAGCCTCTTGGTTCTAGTTATGCATCCTAAGTCAGATGGGCCAGGACTCATGATCACTGTGACGCTTTGACCAAGACTTTGCCCTCTCTCTGCAGAGGGATGATATGGAGGCTGTGCCAGGGTACCTATCCCTGCACCAGACAGCTGACATCATGACCTTGAAATGGACACCGAACCAGCTAATGAACGGGTCGATGGGGGACCTGGACTATGAGAAGAGGTAAGGTGCCAGGTCCCTCTCCTATCCTTCACCCAGGGAAGTTTGTGCTCTGTCCTTTGTGCCCTGCCCCGGCCCGCTGCTCAGTCTGGTTGTTGCAGCTGCTTGGTCTAGCCTGCCTGCAGTGGTGGCCTTATGGGTAGCTCATTGGGAGGATCTAGAAACCATCGAGAAGAATCTTAGGGCTTGGTAGTTAGCCAAATCCTGGTCAAAACGCCACCCAGTGGGAGAAATCTTAAAGATCTGGGAAGCCTGCCAATGGCAAATATTCCCCCACCTGCTGCCTCCCTTCCCATCACTCAGCCAAGAAGGAAAGCGGGAGGCCGTGGTTGGTGGGTATCTGGTCTGGGGCTGCGTCTCCCTGTGATACCCTGTGATCTATAAGGCTCAGCAAAGGCTTTGGGGTCATGCTCTAAAGAAACTCAGAAACCAGGGATTTCCTGCTGCAATCCCCTGTCCCAGCACAATTAAGGAAGGGCCCTAGAAGGAACACAGATAGAGGAAAGGCACTGTGCAGAGTGTGTCCGGCCTGATTATTTCAGCTCAAGGAGTCCTGGCAGCTACATATGTAAAATAAGGGCTCTTTTCATGGAACATAAGCAGAACACCCTTATTGTGTTCTGTTTTGTGTTAGGCTTCAGTGTGAGGAACCCCAGGCCTTGGTGTGATTGATGCTGTTCTCTAAGCTGGCCACTTCCTGTGCCAAGGTGACCATCTGTCTTCAGAGACAGTCAATGGGAGGTACGATCTGTTTTGGGCTGGGCCACAAAACTCAGCTCCAGACAGACTCCAGGGTTCTGATCAAGAAACCCTCCCCAAGGAACGGTGCAGGGCTGAGGAGATGCCCCTGGCCCGGGATCTTGTTTCAGCCTATTCATCTTAAACCCCGAGCCTTCCCTGACTTGCCAGCTGAATTTGGATTACATGGAGCCCTGAATCTCCTTCATAGCTTTTATAAAATCGTGCTCATGTAATAAATCTGTGCCAGGGTGCCTGGGTGGCTCAGTGGCCTCTGCCTTCGGCTCAGGTTATGATCCCAGGGTCCTGGGATCGAGCCCTGCATCAGGCTCTCTGCTCAGCGGGGAGCCTGCTTCCCTTCCCCTCTCTCTGCCTGCCTCTCTGCCTACCTATGATCCCTGTCTGTCAAATAAATAAATATAATTTAAAAAAATAAATAAATCTGTGCCCGCCCATATACCAGCTGTTACGTTCTAGACCTCATTTCCGGGAAGGTAAGGACTCTTTCATTCTCACGTCTTCTCTCCAGCACCTGCCACCCGTTGGTGCCCGGATAATCTCTGTGAAATGAAGCAGGGAAGTCAGGGGACCTGGATTCATTCATCAGATATTGACAGAGCACCTGTGATGTGCTAGGCCCTGGGCTAACGGAGAGAGAGTAGATGAAGAAAAGGAGAGGAAAACCTTTACCTTTTCAGAGCTTATCTTGTATTTACATTATACTGGAGGGAATATGAATATGCGGGTAAATGCATAAATGTACTTTAAGGAGTCAAGTGTTTGCTTGGTCCTCATCCCCCTGGGTGACTTGAGGTATGTCTCTCCCTATTTCTGGGCCTCAGTTTCCCCCCTTCTATCAAATGAGGGGGCTGGGTAAGTGATCTCCCCAGAACTCTCAGAGGGTTCCCAAAGGGTTTACAGGGGCTCACCATACACTGAAGTCTCTTCTGTCAAACATCACAGCCCGAGGGCCCTGTTTGTTGGTTGGTCTTAAGCCCAGGGTAGTGAGGGCAGACAGCTTTTAATGCTAATGTTTTGGAGAAACTCAACAGAAGGATTGCCAAGCAACCCCCGCCCCATTCCAGCTCAGATCACTGGGGCCTCCATCTTTCTGCCTCACCTTTTCCTCTGTGAATAGGCACATCATAGACACATTGATATTTGGTTCCAGCTGAGTCTGCACTTTCAAGGTCATTACTGATGGGGCTGGAGACTAACCCAGCCTGGGCTCTGAAACCCCCCATCGATCCTTGTTACCCCTGCCTGGAACCTGGAGCTCAGTGAAGGAAAAAAAGTCAGTGGGCAGAAACATGGGGGTTAGCGTGTCGGAAATGGGAGCACCCAGGGGTTCCGGCATCTCTTTAGGAACCAAGAGACAGTGAAAAGAAGGGGCATGGTCCTTATCTGGGGAGCTTCAGGACCTCTTCTCTTGTCCCCCCCAAGTACCTTCTCTTATACAATGAGGGTCAGAACTCGCCAGCTGGCTTTCCTAGTGTACACGAGGAAATATCACCCAAGAGTGATATTTGGGTGGCTATTTGGGCTCTGGAGTCAATGTGCACTTGGCTCAGATCTCAGCCCTGCCATGTGGAGAAGCAGCTGGAACCCCACACACACACACACCACTGATGGTACAGCTACTTCACAGACCAGTTTGGGGAGTTTCTTAGCACCTACCCTTACTACGTGACCCAGCAGTTCTACTTTAGGAAGCTGTTAAAACATGTAAAATGAAAACTGAAGCTCAGTTCTTGCTCATTCCCAGTTGAGTGATCTTGGACAGTCAGCTTGCCCTTCCCGAGCCTCAGTTTGTTCATCTGCTGTAAAATGGGGATGTGGTAATGGAAACTTGGAATAGGCATACAGAAAAGAGTCAGTGAGAAAATGCAGGTAGAGCCCTTAGCTGGGAGGCTGGAACCTAGAGGCTGTTTGTGTCAAGTTACACAGCTCCAGAGGAACTGTGGCCATAGATCCTCCTTGCTGGTGTCTGGTGATAGTTGGAGAGTTGCTCTGTTTACTGGGTGCCCTGGGGCAGCCATCAACTCTGAATATTATTCTTTGAGCATCATGCAGAAATGAGCAAAACCCAGTTGCTGTCCAGTTCAGCAACTCTCAGGGAGACCGGAGAAAACAAACCATTGCAACCCTAGGAGATGGGCACGATGCAGGAGTCTGAGGAAGGACCTCCTGGCTAAGACTCGCATGCAGGGGCCTCTGTAGAGGCTGCTACTCTGAAAACCCCTGTGTGCTTGGCTGCCCTCTGAGAACGTTCACTCCATGGGCCCTGGCAAGGCTGACTCTGGTGCAGACCAGAGCAGGAGGGTCCCTTAGAGAGCTTCTCTTCCAACTTCCTGATGTTGTAGCTAGGGAAACTGAGGCCCAGAGAGGACAAGGGACTGATTCAGTATAGTTGGTGGAAGTAGGATTTGAAGTCTGACCAACAGATGTTGGGGACTAATGGGTCTAGTGACCCTCCAGTGAGAAGGGTGCAGAAGCCCATGAGTGTGGTCTTCTGGCCTCCTGAGCCCTTTGCCATGACGAGGTGAGCAGGCACCCTGTGGACCTAACCATCCCTCCACTCCTAGTGTCTACTGGGACTATGCCATGACCATCCGCCTAGAGGAGATTGTGTATCTGCACTGCCACCAGCAAGGTAGGGACCGTTGGGGGAGCACGAGGCCGGGGTGTTCCTTCTGCCTCCCCTGCCTGGCCCCACATCCTTATTACCAGTGTAGCCTCAAACAAGTGAATTTGCCTCGCTGAGCCTTAGTTTCCCCATCTGTGAAACGGAATCACAGCAGCACCTACTCTTGGCCTTGTTGTGAACATCCCATGATGAATGATAAGGGCTCAGCATCCAACCCATGATGTTAGCGGCTAATACTTACTGAGCTCTTGTGATATGCCAAGCAAGGCTCTAAACAGCTTAGCACAAAGTCACACAGCCTGGAAGCTCCACAGTTTGGACTTGAAATCAGGTCTTTGTCATTCCAAAGCCGGCGCTCTGAAGATCCAGGATTAATGACTAGTGGTCTCCTTTAAAGTTCAGAGAAGGTACCTTCAGAACAAGCAGGCCATCCTGCTGTAGGAAGCAAGGGATCTGTGTCCCACCAAGACAGGAAACATTAAGCTTATTGAGTGAGACAGACCTGGGTTCAGATCCAGGCCCTGCTGTGCAGCCCTGGGCAAAGTACATAGCCTCTCTGAGCCTTGGTTCCATCATTTGTAAAGTAGACCATAATAGGTAGACCTCATAGGTCTATTTTGAGTATTCAAAAATACTCAAAAGACACTGCCTTTAACGTGCTGTGCTTACATACAGTAAGTGCTCAATACGTGCTAGCAAGTCAAATACTGCCTTGAGAAGGGAAAGATCTGAAAGGCCCCCTACAAAAATAGCTCAGGTTGATTCATAGACAGTGCTTGAGGAGCATCGGATGTTTGGGGGCACCATTTCCCTTCAGTGGGTGACTTCACAGAGGCCAGCCATACTGTTCTGGACCATGTCTTATGCCACCCAGTCAGTGACCGTAGCAGGTGGGATTTAAGAGCCTCAGTGGAGGTTAAAAACTGCCCCCGACCTTCTGCCCAGGCCTTTCCCAGAGCCTTAGAGCAGGTCCCTGGGACTGGCTTGGCATGCCTGGGGGGATGTGTGTGCCGGGAGGGCCCCATCCCTATGCCTTATAGTGACTTCCCGCCGGGTCTCCTCTGGCTGGGTCGTGGTGGCAGTGGACAGCGGCGGGACAGTGGTGCTGGTCAGCCAGGATGGGATCCAGAGGCCGCCATTCCGCTTCCCCAAGGGAGGACACCTCCTGCAGTTCCTCTCGTGCCTGGAAAATGGGCTGCTCCCTCATGGGCAGCTGGACCCTCCACTCTGGTCTCAGCGGGGAAAGGTGAGTAATCGCAGGGGCCCCAGGGAGGCTGGGGGGGGGTCAGCTGTTGGGAGTGGTCATCTTTTTGAGAGAGAGAGGGAGAGAGAGGGGAGCATGAGCTCATGCACAAGCAGGGTGGGAAGGGGGTGGGTAAGCAGGAGAATCTCAAG
Organism: Taxidea taxus jeffersonii; assembly: GCA_003697995.1. Taxonomy (NCBI): domain Eukaryota; kingdom Metazoa; phylum Chordata; class Mammalia; order Carnivora; family Mustelidae; genus Taxidea; species Taxidea taxus. The sequence continues at coordinate 24,206 of RCUC01109161.1, forward strand.
TAGGTTCATGCCTAGCGTGGAGCCTGGAAACTGAGGCTCAGTCTCACAGCTCTGAGATCATGACCTGAGCCGAAGTCAAGAGTCGGATGCTTTACTGACTGAGCCACCAGGTGCCCGGGGCCGTGGTCATTCTTGCCCATGGATCCTTACATGGCTTTGTGGGCACATATCGCACTGAAACCCTCAGGCTGTGCAGATTGTGGGGACAGGTGTATCCCAAGGACTGTGCAATGGGACACATTCTTTCAGGGCAAAGTATTTCCCAAGCTGCGCAAGCGAAGCCCTCAGGGTTCCGCCGAGTCCACGTCTTCAGACAAGGAAGACGACGAGGCCACAGATTACGTGTTCAGGATCATCTACCCCGGCATGCAGTCTGAATTTGGTAAGTTGACCTGTCTCTGGGCTCCCTGGATCCACCAGTTAGCTGATCATGCAAAGGATTCTGGGTGTTTGGGATTAGAAGACCAGTCTGGACTGGTCTGGACTCTGGGGTCAGCAGGGGTTTGGGGGGACCTGAAACCAGGGAGTTAGTATCTCGGTTTCTCCCCAAATGAGAACCACAACCTACTTAGGTTAATAAAGATGCACCTGCCCAGGAGGTGGCCTGGGATAGTGGCCGTGGGCTCTGGAATCCTGGTTGAACTGGAGCAAGTCTCTTCACCCCCTGTGTCTTGGTTTCCCCATCTGCAAAATGGGGATGTTCACTGCACCAGCAACATAGGCCCCTTGTGGGGATTACATGAGATAAGGCTCTTGGCACAGACCATGTACATTATAGCCACTGTACAGGGATGTTCTTTTACTTCGCTACATTGTCAGGATTCAATGAGATAAAGAGGTGATCAATGTAAAGTCTGTAGAATAAAGTCCCTCACACAGTAGGCCCTCAAGAAATGGCAGTGAAGGGGTGCCAGGGTGGCTCAGTGGGTTAAAGCCGCTGCCTTCAGCTCAGGTCATGATCCCAGGGTCCTGGGATCGAGCCCCGCATCGGGTTCTCTGCTCGGCAGGGAGCCTGCTTCCCTTCCTCTCTCTCTCTGCCTGCCTCTCTGCCTGCTTGTGATCTCTGTCTGTCAAATAAATAAATAAAATCTTAAAAAAAAAAAAAAAAAGAAATGGCAGTGAAAACAAGGGGAAGCAAAGCACTGGGAGCTGGCACCTGGGACACTAACGTATGTCCAGTGCATTGCTTGGCAGCTTGCCTGATGTCAATGCTTGGTTCACACAGACTGTTACTGTCAAGGTCATCACCACCACGGGGTTATCATGAGGGTTACATGAGCTAATAGTTGAAAAATTCCTCAAAAGAGTTCTGGCATTTATTAAGCACCCTATGGATGTCTGTTCAACAACTCAATATTAAGCTGAAGGTTCCTTCTGTCCACCCCATTTTATTTAACCTTTGGTGGCCCTGCTTTTCTGTCTGAGGGATAATGGCTCTGAGCCTCCCCTTGCTTTACTGACTGCAGCTGGGCCATGAGAGGCTCTCTGGAAAGCAGATGTCCTCCTGGCAAGGGTAGGCTAACCATGCCAGGCCTCATGTTTCTGCATCACCGAGAGCCCAAGAATATCCTGAAGTATTCATCACTACATCTCTTCTTACCCAGGAGCAGGGTCTGGAACCCTCCCAGCCTGTTGGGAGGACCACGAGTCTTACCGCCCCAACAGAGAACTGATTGATCAGAGGAGCCCGATGCCTTGGGCCTGCCTTCCTAAGAAACTGTCTACACAGGGGCTCATCCAACAAACAATATGTAGGCACCTGCTGGGAGCCAGGCTGGGTGCTGGGTGTCTTACTTACTTGGGGGCGGTCCATGTTAGTGTGTTGTGGTTCTGCATGTGTCAGCAGAAGACACACTGGCTGTGCCCACCCACACCCCTCTGTGCCTGCCACTCTGTGGCCAGCCCCCATCCTAGAGTGCCTTCTGCCCATGGTGGGGCGGGGCAAGTAGAAGTGTCAGGGAGTCAGAGCCTCACTGGAGCAGCCCTCAGCCAAGGACGGGCAGGAGTCGGTGTCTCAATGCCCCAGCTCCCTCATGCCCTTCCCCCAAGCGAGAAAGCCTTGGCCTGTGTGTTCTACCCCTCACCCAGAGACCCCCTCCCCTCTGCTGGGAGATCAAACACCAATTGCCCATGGTGGTGACCCACGTGGTAACCCTTGGCAGAACCTTCTCGTGTCGCTTCACCTCTCTCCTACCCATGTTTCTTGGAAACATCTCCCAGATATGCTCCTGGAACTTGAATCCTTGTCTGCCCCTGAGGAAAAAACCCCAGTGGACTCAGTTTACCTAGAACAAAGCTTCTCAACGGTAGCACCACTGACATTTTAGATGGAATAATTCTTGGTGGTTGTTGGGAAGGGGCACTACAGGCCTTGTAGGAGGTCAGGCAGCATCCCTGTCTCCACCCCACCCCGCCCCCGACTAACTGCCATCTGCCTGTACACCGCCACCAAGTGGAGACAACCAGAAATGTCTCCAGGAGCTGCTGGGTTCCCTCTGGGAGCGGAATCGCCCTCTGTTGAGAAAAGCACACATCTTTGCACTCACCTCTGCCCCTTCAGTGTGGCCAAGTGACTTGCCCTCTGCGGGCCTCATTTCCTTGTCTGTAGAATGGGGAGGACAGCCCCATTCTGTTCCCATACAGGATCCTATTCTGAGGAATCAGTGTCAGACACCTAATTTGAAATGCTTGACAGGCGCTCCATCAGTAATACTGGGTACTGTGTGCCAAGCCTGCCTTTGTCCCTCCAATGTTGTAACTAATTTAATCCTCACCATAGCCCTCCTAGGCAGGTACCAGTGTCCTCAGCAACCCCTGTCTTTCAGAAGAGGTAATCGAGGCACAGAAATGTTGAGAAACTGGTCCAGAGAGGCACAGCTAATCCTCGGCACAGTTGGAATTTAAGCCCAGGTGCCCTGGCTCCAGAGCTTGCAGATTGTTTTGACAGATTGTGGTCTCACCTGCTTCCTCCCCAAGTTCAGTTTCAGCCCACATGGCAATGGCGCCCCATCCTTGGTTGATTTTCTCCAGGGTCCCGAGCCTCACAGAGCTAACAGAAACAATCATGTATGGTTTTCATCTTTGAGAGCAAGAAAGTCCTTCCTGAAGAAGTGCCCAAGTCAGAAATGGTTAAACTCCCTCCTGTGGTCCAAATTCGGCCCACTGCCTGTTTTTGTAAATAAAGTTTTATTGGAACACAGCCACGCCCACTCCAAGCCATATTGTGTGTGGCTGCTTTCACACCCCAGCAGTGGAGTGGGATTGTTGTGATAGAGACCGTATGGCCCACAAAGCCAAAAATATTTACTATCTATCTGGCCCTTTATAGAAAAAGTTTGTGGATGCCTGCCGTAAGGAATAAGAGAGAAGAGTTTGGCCCTGTGGGAGGGATGATATGGCCATAAATGCTTCTAAACCTCCTCTCAGTATCTTTGTGCCTTTGTCTCCAGCACCTGGTCCTTGGGCACAGAGGAGGCAGAGACAAGTTCTGAAACGTGGAGTCAGATTCAGAGTCAGAGGAGGGCATTTCCAGACTCCCGTGTTGCTGGGACTGTCTGTACCATCTGGTGTGGTAGGCGTGAGCTGCATGCAGCTCCCAAGCACTTGAAATGCAGCGAGTTCAAATGGAAATGTGCCCTAAGTGTGAAAGACACACACATTCTGAAGACTTTGGAGGAAAAACAGAAAAGAATGCAAAATATCTTACCAGTCATTTTGTACTGATTTTCAATTAAAATGGTCACATTAGGGATATACTGGGTTAAACAGAATATATTGCAGAAATTGATTTCATCTGTTTCTTTTCCTCCTTTTAGTGTGGCTACTGGAAACTTCTAAATTAAGCATGTGGCTCAGGATGGATTCCTATTGAACAGAGATGGTGTAGGGCAGGGCTGACATACTGGACGGAATAATGAGTGTTGGGCGGGGGTGGGGTGTCTTGTGTCTGGCTTCTACCCACTGGATAGATGCCAGTAGCATCTAGCAATTTCCCAGGTTGTGACAATAAAAAATGTCTCCAGATATTGCCAAAAGCCCTTGAGGGGACAGAATTGCCCCCATTGAAAACTGCTGGTCTAGATAGAGCATGGATGATATGGGGGGTGGGGGGATGTCAGTCAGAAGAGTATGAATAGGGTCTTGGGGTCTGATGCCCTGGGTTGGAATCCCATCTCCACTCTTTGTTCCCCGGGTGGTCTTAGACATGATGCTTACATCTGTGCCTCAGTTCCCAAGTCTGGAAAACGGGATAATAATACTTGCTCTCAGTAGGTGATAGCTGTCTTCAGTGGAAAGAGAAGCAGCACCTCAGTGAGAAAAGGCTCTTAATGCCAGTTACCACCTGCTAGGGCTGTGGGTGGTTAAGCACTGTTGTCCTTCTGAGCCTCAGTTTCCACTTCTGCAGAATGGGAGAAGAGATGGATCCCCGACGGGGTCACTAAGGATGAGAAAGCAAGCCTGTGCCCGCACAGCAGGCAGCACATAGTAGGGCATTTTACACACATCAGCATTCTTTCTTCCTTGACGCCAGCACAGTACATGGGAGCTGTGCAGAGACGGCCAGGGGAGAGGTAAAGCCCGGAGGGGTGGGTTCTTTGGCTGTTTCTGTGTTCTGCCCACCTCAGACATTTCATTTCACTGGTGCTTTTTGTTTTGTGTCTCAAGTCGCTCCTGACCCCCTGGGCAGCACTGTCCCCGATTCCGTGAGCCCCGCCTGGATGGTGGTTCCTGCCGGCCGGTCCGTGCTGGTAGTGGCCAGGGGCGGTCAGCGGGCACGAACCGGATGGGACGCCGCCTTCCCCAGGCTGGGCCTGAAGCAGCAGCCCGCCAGTAACGTCTAGGCTCCTCCCACGCCCGGAGCTGGGTGCTGGCCACCTCTGCCATGTTGTCATTTGAGTCTTGGTCCCCAGGGCGAGGGAAGCAGGAGCCAAACAGATGTCCTCAACGCTGTCCAGCCTCCACGTGGCAGAATGCTGCTAAGAGTGTTGTCAGATCTGTAGGGAAGGGGTCCACTGGTGATGCCAGCAGAGTGTGAGGGGCCAGGGCCGAGGCATATGGGCCATTACCTTGCTGAAACTGATCAGTGCTTCCCTGAGATTGGTGGAGACCTGGGGATGCTTTTCTAGAACATTTTACAGGGGCTCACTGGTCTTTCATGGTCAGCTCATCAGTGAGTCAGCTTGGGGAGGATATTTCTGCACTATCCTGGGTAGGGCTGGGCCCTGTCTGCTCCTGTGCTCATATAACAGGTGGCCCTGGGTCTACAACTCCCCGCCGACCTTGCAGCCCAAGAGAAGAGGCCAAGATTACCCGTTATCCTTGGAAGGCATGGCCTGTGGGGAAGATGGACACCCTTCTCAGTCTCCTAGGCCAGAGCTTGGCAAACTAGGGCCCACGAGCCAGAGCCAACCTCATTCAGTGTGACCCATGAGCTAAGAATGGTTTTTACATTTTTTTAATGATTGAAAAAAATCATAGGAATCGTAATATTTCTGACCTGTGAAAAATTATATGAAAGTCAGATTTCAGTGTCCATAAGTAAAGTTTTTTTTTAAGATTTTATATATTCATTTAATAGAGACACAGCGAGAGAGGGAACACAAGCAGGGGGAGTGGGAGAGGGAGAAGCCGGCTTCCCGCTGAGCTGAGAACCTGATGCAGGGCTCAATTCCAGGACCCTGAGATTATGATCTGAGCTGAAGGCAGAGGCCCAACCCACTGAGCCACCCAGGTGACCCCATAAATAAAGTTTTATCGGAACCTAGCCACGCTCACCTGTTTGCATCTTGTGGATGGCTGTTTTTACACGATGACGGCAAAGTTAAGTGGTTGTGATTGTGGCCAAAGAGTTCACAAACCCTAAAATGTTTACTGTCTGGCCCTTGACGGAAAATTGCCTACCGAGCCCTGTCCTAGAAAAAATGTAGTCTTTGCACCTGTCTGGAACTGCCAAGAGGCCAGGAAGTTAATGATAGAAATTATAATGTGTGAGTCACCGTTGTGTTTGCCATGCAGCTGTGGAGACATGATGATTTCCATGGAGCTGGAAGAGAAGGCAGTGAGGGCAGTGAGTGCTGTATCCTGGGAGCCCACAATCAGGAACACCAGTATCCGTGTTAGGAGATCAGTTATGCCCTCTTAGTTCTTGAACATGGCTGCTGTTATCAAAATTGCCTTTTGATATACAGACTTAAGGGCTCTATCTCTAGGAGGTTTAAGTTTAGTAGATCAGAGGTGGGATACAGGCATATGGCTTTTTAATAAGCTTTTTAATAATTCTGGGTGGGGGTCACCCACCCATTTGAGACCCACTGATGGAACAGCTATATGGCTCAGGATGATGGACAGTGCAGATGGGCTCATCAGCAAGAACTCTTCTGGGTCCCTTGCCCTTGGGAGCCCTGCCTCGTCTGTTGAGTTAGGCTCCCTTCTGTCTCTCTACCAGAGACTCTCACTCCCAGAGAGTCTATCTGTGGGGACTCAGGACCATCAGCCTTCCCCAGAAGCCCCCATCAGGCTCCTCTCCCTTCTTGTCAGCCTCCTGTGAGGACACTTGAATGACAACATGGTGAGGTTTGGCTTCCTGTTCTGGTACTGGGTCTGTTTTCTTGGGTCTTGTCTCTCTCTCTCTCTCTCTCTCTCTTTCCCCCCACACCCCACTTCTTCCTCTCTCTTCAGCTGTCATCAGCTCTGCCTGTCTGCTGAGGGCCCCAGATCTTGGTGGTAGCTTTCACTGAATCAGGTGGGCTCATAGGTCTGGGTCAGATAATGATTGGGGTTGCTGTCTCTGACTGTCAAATTCAGGGTCTTTCCCTGTCCCTATGCTGGCCTAGGGGTGAGCTGCTTGCTTTGGGATGAGGTTTCTGTGGCCCACATATGCCTAACCGGGGCTCTTGCTCCATGCCTCCTGTCCACCATAGTCCCCCAGGACCTAATGGATGTCTCCGTGAGCAACCTACCACCCCTATGGCAACCCAGCCCCCGGAAATCCTCCTGCTCGTCCTGCTCACAGAGTGGCTTGGCCGACGGTGGCTCATCCAATGGCTGCAACCATGAGAGGTATGAGGGCCTTAATCTGTGGGTGGAGGTTATGGAGGGATTTGCCAAAGATTTGTAGATGCCCATTCCTTGCCTAGCACTGAATTCAGAGGAGGAACATAAGTTATGGAATTGTCGCGGTCTGGGTTAAACCCTAGCCTTGTGAAGTCCTAGCTGTCTTTGCTTCCTTCCATGTATCAGTCAGGATAACCAGGGTGACGTTGCAGTAACAAATAGTCCTAAAATCTCAGTCGCTCAGTAGGACAAAGGATGATTTATCATGCATACCATGTGTCTCTCGTGGGTCAGCTGGGGGCTCTGCTTGGGACACATTAAAGGGCCTGGCTGATGGAGCCAAACCGTCTAGAATATTCCCAGTTCCAGTGACAGAGTGAAAGGTGGCTCTGGGGCACCTGGACAACAATGAGAGGCTCCACCCTGGATGCGGGACATACTCTCTCTGCTCATGCCTCATTGACCCCATCCACAGCAGGCCAGGAAGCACAGACCTGTCATGCTCCTGGAAGGCAGAAACTAGAAATACTACTCACTGCCAACCACACATGCCTCAGTTTGCTCCTCCACTGAATGGGGATACAAATGCTTGCTTTGTATAGCTATCGTAAGGACAAATCAGATACTGGTCTAACGTGGCCAGCATGTGGTACCCAGTGCCTGGCAATGTTCAGTAAGTAACACTTCTTATTTTATTGGATAAAGTTTGATCCCCAGATCATCTCTGTCCTGGCCCATAGATCTCATGTGTCTTCAGGGCTGCCCAGTGCAATAATGAGACTGGTCTTATTTCCCAGCTGACCCCGCCTGGCCTGCCTGGGGAGAATGGAATCCCTTTTTCCATGCCGGGACTCTGGCCCAGTGGGTGGTCCAGTCTTCAGCCATAGGAGCTCAAGGGGTGGGAGCTGGCATCACATTTTTGCAGTCATCTAAGACCACCCACCCAGACCTGGCTTTCAGCACATGGTCCGAAAGCAGAATCTGCTTTTAACTTGATCCTAACCTCGTGTGCGCACTTGTCAGTTCGAGAAACACTCCTGTAACCAGAGTCTCTCCCGTTTGTGTGCTTCAGAACCACCAGGGGGAGCTGACACTGCTTCTGAGACAACCTCCGTAGGGGTCCTTATCCAGTAGGTGTGTGCAGGGCCCCAGGAATCCACATGTTGGAGAAATGCCAAGTGATTCTTGGGCTGTGGTCCAGGGGGCATTGAAAAACGCCCTCTAACCTAGTGTCCCTGCTTGTGGCATCTGCTTACATACCTGTAGGGATGGGGTGCTCACCCCCTTTCACATAGCCAAGTCTGCTGTGGGACGGCTGTGTGTGTGATGCTGTTCTTAGGTAAACTGACCAACCCTGAGCCCCACCAACCTGAGGGCATGATGAGGGTGATTTTCACATTTAATGGTTC
>RCUC01109163.1:0-11896 GCA_003697995.1 Taxidea taxus jeffersonii
GGGAATTGACTCAGGCTCTGCCTCAAAATAGCAACCTTGAATTCATTTTGAAGTATGGTTATTTCCCAGTTTCCCAGTAAGATTAGACAAATAGAGAAAATATATCTGAGACTCACCTTTTTTCTGTATTTAAATACAAAGTGGAGTTTAATTAGTAGTGCTGTTGCTGATTTGCTCACTATCGTTGCTTGTCCATTAATAACTAAATGGGATGACTACCTCATTTCACAAGGGTCACTGAGCATTTGTTAGGTAGTGGTGACCTTCAACCATTAGTGAAGATGAAAGACAAATGTCTCCCATTGTTTGTAAGAAAATTTGGGGTTTGGCAAAATCAAAAGTATACTTTGTCAAAAATGGTTGGAGCATTATTGGACCAGTGTATGTTTCAAAGGAAAATTAATACATTCATTTACTTTGGATTTAATAGGATGCCATTTTAAAATCTATTAGGTCTCCATAAAGTACTATATTTGTTTTAAAATCATATTTTTTTCTTTTGTACTAGTACATGAAAAATAAAGTATAGGTGCTGATTTGAAATCCTGAAAACACTCATGATAAACTGATGCTTTACAGAAAGCAAAGAGGAAAATACGATGGCTTCTTTCAAAGGCTCATAATTAGAGACCAATTAGATAGAGAGAAAAAGATGTGTGTGTATATACAGCCTGACATATATGAAGTCCCTTTGATTCAGAAGACAGTCTTAGATTAAGGAGCTCAGGAGACAAGCAAGCCGGGGAACAATAGCCCCATGTGCTCAGTATTGATTGCAAAGACAATTGTGAAATATTGGTAACAGGATAAAAGCTGAGGAAAGTGTGGCTGTATTTCAAACATGGTTTTTACAAGGCAGTTTGTGCTTAAATAACTTGCTGGGCTGCTTGAAAATAAGGCAGTGTGAAAGATAAGAAAAGTGGACACAGTACGCTCCGATTTTCACAAAAGGTTTTGACAGCTTCTCATAAGAGATTAATGGCTAAGGTAGCCATAGAATCATAGAATAAAAGGTAAGGAGTTCCTTACATAAGAAACCAGTTCAAGAGTTAAACAGAGTCTTTGAGGATGAAAATATTTGAAATACAAAGAACTTCAAGTGTAGTAACCCTTAAAATGTTAAGGGGCACTTATTTAAGGGGCACTTATATAATTCTCATAAAAAATTATAAATTAATTATAATTCTAATTTTAAAAAGCACTCAATGTCCATTCTCTTCTAATTTATTATTGCCATACATTTATTATATATAATTATGTTCCCCAAATACGTATTATGTTAACTACAAATTATACTAAAAGCAATTACTAGTTATGCTCAGCAAGAAAATACAGATAAATTTAAGGACAGTGAATGCCATGGTTTTTTGCTAAGAAATGGAAGACTTACTGTCCCAAACTAAGAACTCTGAACTAAATGACATAAACAGTTATAATATTTAACCAGGAATATGTTTGTAGATAATCAAATAAAAATGTAAAAACCTATTTTGTATTTGTAAGAATAATAATTAAAAATGTCATGTTGTTCTGCTCAAATGAAAACCAAATGAGTAAGTTTTTCTCACGTTTAGACAAAATATTTGTTTATTTATTAAGTGCATTTTCTTTATGACTACTTCTCACCCACCTTTTATTTAACCTGGCCCCTGAGTTTTTCTCACCTGCTCCAGAAATTTAGGAAAGAAAATATTACCATATGAGTGACTTCTATTTGTTTTGCTGGACAAATAACATTTCCTCTTTCAGTGCATGAAAGCTAGAATTTTGTATTATTCTTATTTTTATAGTATATGGGTGAAGCAGTAAACACTGTAAACAGTGGGCATGCCCATTTGTTCCAAATTATATATTCTATTTTGAACCATAGAGGAAATCCAGAGATTTCTGTGTGTATTTCGATTTAGGATAACCAAGAGCAAAGGAATTAAAGTACAACAGGTGTAAAGTGAAAAGGTGAATGTCAGTGGCTACCTCTTGTACTAAACCCTGCCCTTATTCCTTGACCTATTCCCACCCCATTCTTCTTTCTGGCAGTTTGATTTCTCCTCTTTTATGCACCATTCACACCGTATTTTATTTAGGGTTCTCATAGTATTAAAAGCACACACACACACACACACACACACACACACACACACACACATTTTTGATGTTGTTTAAAGCAGTATGTGACAGATACGGTACTCTTTTCTGGGCCTCGCCATGAATAAGTCAACCAGGGTCCTTTATAGTTTAGCAGAGTCAATAAATGGTTTAAACAAGCAATTTTATAGTGTGGGTTAATAAAGCAAGATAGTTAATGTGCTGAGGGCAATGCAAGCTTTAAGTGAGTTCCATTAAACGTGTGTAAGGGCTGGAATAGAGATGTCAGAAGGAACTTCCCAAAGAAATACCATCTAAGGTTTGGTGTTAGGTCTTGTCACCTGGGACATTTCAGTTAATCCTCATAAAATAGCCCTTTCAAGTATGTATTACTATCCTGATTTTAAAGAATCAAATATGAAGGTTTAAAAAAATGGAATAGTGCCCAAATTTCTAAGGCTAGTAAGTGTCAGGAAGAATTGTGATTCAACCCCATGTGGCTCTAAATTTGGGGGACAATTATCCTTGGAGAAGCCACATTACCATTTCCCCAGATTCCAGGTCACCTGTTTTTAGAGAGTAGTATAGTGGTGGTTTTCTTCTTTGCTTTCTAAGTTTACTTTTTGGAGTGACTTGAGGAAGTAATGGCAAAATCACAGAATTCTGACCTTGAGATATGATTTATTCATGGAGATAAGAAAATATGCAGCAATCCAGTAAGGAAAGGTCCAGCCAGAAATTCATGGATGAAATTTCAGCTTTGCATAAGTCACAGTGGAATTTTACATCCCTTGGAGGCACTTGCTTTTCTGAGCCAGCCAGGCAGTGAGATATGACGGGTCCAGCTGTCCACTAGACGCTACTGCTGGATGGATTCTCAAGCAAGAAATACATTGGTATTTGGGGAGGTTCTGGTACTTTCTTTAGTAAAGAGTTCAGATGAGATGAATATAAATTATATGTTGGTTACATATTCAAATTTTGTCATCATTTACTATTCTGATAAATATTCATTTTCATTTCTTATTTATTTTAGCCCCAAATGTCTTCTCTCTCTCTTTCTCTCTCTCTCCCTCATACACACACACTTATTGAAGCACACATATATTTCTTAAAGCAGCAAAAGATTAAGAATAATGAAACAGGTGATCATAGAGAAAAAGTAAGTGTATTTAGATTTCTCAAAAGGAAAAGAAACCCAAGAGATTACCAACACATACATTTAAAAATATCAAGTAAACAACAGCCACAAAAAAATCAAGCTTATGGGATTTACCAAAATTAAGACATTATTATTAGTATTAAGACACAGGATATTTTTAGTTTAGTGATACATGCATGGGCAATTATAATACAGCCTGTCTTACCCAAGTTTTGTTTGTAACATATTTCTAGCAATTTTAAACATAGAATTAACACAAAAGGAAGAGAAAAGACTTTTTAAAGCAACTATACTTGAAATGTATATGTTCTTTATAAAGAATGTCTTTGGAACACTACAGTTGATCTGTAAGCTAATATTCCAATAATTCTCACACAAATTCCATTTCCCCTAACCCACTGTAGACAGAAGCTGGAGGTTAAAAAGGAGAAAAATTAGAGGCAAATATGCCCACAGCTTTTTTTTTTTAAGGAGTTAAATAGCTTAACATAAAAAAAAAAGATATAAAATATAGCATTCCAGGTACCAGAAGTTTTTGAACTGTAGTAAAAATATCCATAGGGTTTATGATGATTTCCTTTTTTCCAAATGAAAAATTTTAATAAAAAATTTTATGCAAGGGGGGATGTTATGCCTACACAAGAGTAGAACCAAACACCCATCACCCAGCTTCAAAAGACCATCAAGATTTTACTGCATTTGCTTTATCTATTTTTTTCTTTTTCTTATTTTCTTAGCTGAAGTGGATTTGATTTAAAGCAAATCATAGACATTGTATCATTTTGTTCCTCTTGATTTCAACATACATCTGTTTAAAAAAGTGGACATCATGCCATTATCACATCTAAAAAAAATAAATAGTAATTACTTGGTACTGTCTTTTATCTGGTTCATAACCAAGTTTTCCTAGTTGGTTCACCAATGTCTTGTTTAGTTGGTTTGTTGAATCGGGATCCAAACAAGGTCTATACAAGAGATTGGGGTGTCATGTCACAAAAGTTAAGTCTCAATTCCCAAATTGCTTCCAACATATCTACAGAAAGATCTAATAGTTATACACTGAAAGCATTAGGAATTATAAAAGAATTAAATCACTCCAATGGAGTTAAGGATTTGAGTGATGTAACAGGACTCTTTCCATTCTTTCAGTGTTATTTAAGAAAACAAAATTTCTCAGAATTGATTTTAGACCCTGTTTCATGTAAGCAAATAGTACACTTATTTTTTTTAAGATTTTATTTATTTATTTGACAGACGGAGATCACAAGTAGGCAGAGAAACAGGAAGAGAGAGAGGAGGAAGTAGGCTCCCTGAAGAGCAGAGAGCCAGATTCGGGGCTTGATCCTAGAACTCTGGGATCATGACCTGAGCCGAAGGCAGAGGCTTTACCCTACTGAGCCACCCAGGTGTCCCTAGTACGCTCATTTGAGCAAGAAAGTTTGTTCATATATCTAAATAAAACCATCTTATTAAGACATCCATTATTAACTACGTAAAGTAAAAAAAGTTTAAAAATATTTATCAAAATGTGATATATAATTTGATTAGTTATACACCGCTAACAATTGTGAAAATAAATTCATCCAGAATATTTTTTGTACTTAGATTCTCACAGTCCCAAGAGCTTTTTATAGCCACTTTTTATATGTTTAGTTTTATTGCAGAGAAGATAAGGTATCAATAAAATAAAAAAAATTATTTAAATTGGTTTAGGATCAGAGTACATGGCAGAAGCAGTATGGAAATATGAGTTTGAGAATAAAAAGAAACAATAGAGCATTTCCTTTAAATTAGAACTCTTTCATTTTTTTAAATGCATGATATTATTATCAAACCACTGTGTTATTTAGATTTTCTTGGATACATTTAAAAATGAGAAATAACAGGTTTATTATAAAATAGCCATATTTAGTGTGCCTGGGTTGTTCAGTTAGTTAAGCAACTGCCTTCAGCTCAGGTCATGATCCCGGAGTCCCAGGATCGAGTCCCGCATCGGGCTCCCAGCTCCACGGGGAGTCTGCTTCTCCCTCTGACCTTCTCCCCTCTCATGCTCTCTCTCACTCTCTCTCTCTCTGAAATAAATAAATAAAATCTTTAAAAAAATTTTAAAAAATAGCCATATTTATAATAACCAGAAATTATAACTTTTTCAAAAACATCAGATTATGTTAAAAATTTTAGGTGGTAATTTAAAAAAGCAAAAAAGATTTCTATTTCATTGATTTCTGCTTTGATCTTTATTATTTCTCTTCTCCTGCTGGGTTTAGGCTTTCTTTGTTGTTCTCTCTCGAGTTCCTTAAGGTGTAGGGTTAGGTTGTGTATTTGAGACCTTTCCTGTTTCTTGAGATAGGCTTGTATCGCTATATATTTTCCTCTCAGGACTGCCTTTGTTGTCTCCCACAGATTTTGGATCGTTGTGTTTTCATTATCATTTGTTTCCATGATTTTTTTCAATTCTTCTTTAATTTCCTGGTTGACCCGTTCATTTTTTAGAAGGATGCTGTTGAGTCTCCATGTATTTGTGCTCTTTCCAAATTTCCTCTTGTGATTGAGTTCTAGCTTCAAAGCATTGTGGTCTGAAAATATGCAGGGAATGGTCCCAATCTTTTGATACCTGTTGAGACCTGATTTATGACCCAGGATGTGATCTATTCTGGAGAATGTTCCATGGGCACTAGAGAAGAACGTGTATTCTGTTGCTTTGGGGTAGAATGTTCTGAATAGATCTGTGATGTCCATCTGGTCCAGTGTGTCATTTAAGACCTTTATTTCCTTGTTGATCTTTTGCTTGGATGATCTGTCCATTTCAGTGAGGGGTGTGTTAAAGTCTCCGACTATTATTGTATTCTTGTCAATGTGTTTCTTTGATTTTGTTATTAATTGGTTTATATAGTTGGCTGTTCCCATGTTAGGGGCATAGATATTTAAAATTGTTAGATCTTCTTGTTGGACAGACCCTTTGAGTATGATGAAGTGTCCTTCCTCATCTCTTATTATAGTCTTTGGCTTAAAATCTAATTGATCTGATATAAGGATTGCCACCCCAGCTTTCTTCTGATGTCCATTAGCATGGTAAATTGTTTTCCACCCCCTCACTTTCAACCTGGCGGTGTCTTCAGGTCTAAAATGAGTTTCTTGTAGGCAGCATATTGATGGGTTTTGTTTTTTTATCCATTCTGAAACCCTGTGTCTTTTGATTGGGGCATTTAGCCCATTTACATTCAGGGTAACTATTGAGAGATATGAATTTAGTGCCATTGTATTGCCTGTATGGTGATTGTTACTGTATAATGTCTCTGTTCCTTTCTGGTAATACTTTTAGGGTCTCTCTTTGCTTAGAGGACCCCTTTCAATATTTCCTGTAGAGCTGGTTTGGTGTTTACAAACTCTTTCAGTTTTTGTTTGTCCTGGAAGCTTTTTATCTCTCCTTCTATTTTCAATGATAACCTAGCTGGATAAAGTATTCTTGGCTGCATGTTTTTCTCGTTTAGTGCTCTGAATATATCATGCCAGTTCTTTCTGGCCTGCCAGGTCTCTGTGGATAAGTCTCCTGCCAATCTAATATTTTTACCATTGTACGTTACAGACTTCTTGTCCCGTGCTGCTTTCAGGATTTTCTCTTTGTCGCTAAGACTTGTAAATTTTACTATTAAATAGCGGGGTGTGGGTCGATTCCTATTGATTTTGAGGGGTGTTCTCTGCACCTCCTGGATTTTGATGCTTGTTCCC
This sequence comes from Taxidea taxus jeffersonii, assembly GCA_003697995.1. Taxonomy (NCBI): domain Eukaryota; kingdom Metazoa; phylum Chordata; class Mammalia; order Carnivora; family Mustelidae; genus Taxidea; species Taxidea taxus. The sequence continues at coordinate 6,977 of RCUC01109163.1, forward strand.
CTTGCTATATTAGGGAAATTCTCTGCAATAATCCTCTCCAGTATACCTTCTGCTCCTATTTCTCTTTCTTCTTCTTCTGGAATCCCAATTATTTTAATGTTGTTTCGTCTTATGGCATCACTTATCTCTCGAATTCTCCCCTCGTGGTCCAGTAGTTGCTTGTCTCTCTTTTGGTCAGCTTCTTTATTCTCTGTCATTTGGACTTCTATATCACTAATTCTGTCTTCTGCCTCATTTATCCTAGCAGTAAGAGCCTCCATTTTTGATTACACCTCATTAATAGCTTTTTTTATTTCAACTTGATTAGACTTTAGTTCTTTTATTTCTCCAGAAAGGGCTTTTATTTCTCCTGACAGGGTTTCTCTAATATCTTCCATGCCTTTTTCGAGCCCGGCTAGAACCTTGAGAATCGTCATCCTGAATTCCAGATCTGACATATTACCAATGTCTGTATTGGTAATATGTATTGATTAGGTCCCTAGCCTTCGGTCCTGTCTCCTGCTCTTTTTTTTGTGGTGAGTTTTTCTGCCTTGTCATTTTGTCCAGATAAGAATCCGCTGTTCTCCTTGTTAAGTGAACGTGGTCTTGGCTGGATTTCTTTGATCTTCTGGGGGAGGGGCCTGTTGTAGTGATTCTCAGGTGTCTTTGCCCTAGGCGGAGTTGCACCGCCCTTACCAGGGGCCTGGCTAAGTAATCCTCTCAGGTTCGCTTTCGGGAGCTTTTGTTCCCTGAATGCTTTCCGTAGAGTTCCGGAGGACGGGAATGACAATGGCGGCCTCCCAATCTCCAGTTCAGAGGAGCCGAGAGCTAGGGGCCCCAGTCTTCAGTGCGCCTTCATAGAAAAGCGTTTAATCCCTCCGGTCTCCCCAGCCCACGTTTGCGCCCGAAGACCGCGCGCACCCGCAGACCGCGCTCAGAGAAAATCGTGCGTAATCAGTCCCGTCTCACTGGCTTCTGGGAGCTCTCCGAGCTCACCCAGCCTGTGACCAAGCGTCTCTGTCTCTGGCAGAGTCCCACCTGGAGTCTCCGAACCCCCCCGTAGATCCCTGAGCTCTCCCGGGTCGGAGTCTCCCGGATCTTGTGGGGACCCCTCGCACAGAGCACCGGCCCGTGCCCCAGAGCACCGGTCCATGTCACAGATCACTAGGAAACCTCGGCTCTGTCTCCGCAGCCGGCTTCCCTGCTCTAATACCTGTGAGCTCTGCGACACTCAGACACCCCCGATCCTTCTGTGACCCCGTGGGACCTGAGTCCACGTTGTCCCCGTGAGGTCTTCACCCCAGTTTAGCCTCTGGAGCGATGTCCCTCCGTGGAGCAGACTTTTAAAAGTCCCGATTTTGTGCTCTGCCGCTTGCCGGAAGCCGGCCCCTCCCCCTGGGGTCTATCTTCCCGTCGCGTTGGATTCACTTCTCCGCTGGTCCTACTTTTCAGAAAGTGGTCGATTTTCTGTTTCTAGAATTGTTGTTTTTCTTCTCTTCGATCTCCTGTTGGATTTGTAGGTGTTCGGAATGGTTTGATAGGCTATCTAGCTGATCTCCTGCTGCCTGATGTCCTCTCAGCCTGCTACTTCTCCGCCATCTTGACTCCTAAAAAAGCAAAAAAGATTACATAGGACAGAAAATCATTCTATGTACCATAAAAGCAAAAGGAAAACAGTTGGTAACCTTTTTTTCATCTTGCTGAGTTTGGGAACATCATTGTGCTCATATAATCTCCAAATAGAGATTCATATAACCATGTTCTAGAGTTATGAGGAAAGTTAACTCATAAAACAGTGTAATAATTATAAAATATTTACAGTTATATTTCATTTTATAACTTTAAAAATCTATCTCCTATGCACAGTCTCTTTTGATCTTGTACCAAAATTGGAATTCTTAGTACAAGTGGTACTGTTTCTGTTTTGCAAATAAATGAACCTTTAATAGAAGTTGAATTACTTGCCCAAAACAATAGCTAGTAAACCAGGGGCTGGTTTCTAAACATAAGTGTTCAGTCTCAAAATAATTATATATATATATATATATATATATATATATATAACACCAGAGCTCTCTTTTTCTGTATGTTCTGCTTATAAAATGGAGAAGTAAAAAGGAAAAAGAAAAAGCCTTCCTGGAAGTTCAAAGATGGTAAAATAGGAGAAGTACTTTAAGGTTTCACTCCTTTATCTGTAAAATTATTTCTGCTTTGACTATGTAGTAAATAATGTTTTGCTGTATCAAGCCAGGCTCTACAAGTGTCACTTTTCCCCTTCTTTCTCTTATGCTTCATATCACAGGGTTTTTTGGTTGGTAGTGATGTTAGTAGTGGTTTGTTTTGTTTTTAGACAAAGCTAACTACAGGAAGGTAGTTAATAATACTTGCTCTTAATTATACTTACCACATAACTGTCTCCATCCTGAACACCTTAAATTAATACGATCATCATAACAATCTTGTCAGATCAATAATTTTACAGGTGAGAAATGGAAGTAAATTAATTTGTTTGACATTCCATAGCTAGTACACAAGAAAGCTGGTGTTTGAACTCCAATATAAACTATAATAAATCACTACACTATGCTTCCTTTCAAAGATGAATAATTTGTCCATGTGATCTAGCAAAGACTTAAATCTCAACTACTTTTTAACATCTTTTGAGGAAATATAACCAGTTTAAATTTGTTTGCAGGAAGCAGATGGAAAAAAAGGCAACTACTCTTTTTTTTCCCCTCTGGGGCACATTTCCTAATTTATATTTTAAGGCATAGCTCATATTGAAATATGGTTTAGTCAATTTCCTCAAGAGAGGACAGATAAATATGGATTAATGGCTACTTTAGTTAATGATTGCAAGGCTGGCTTTAATTAATTGTGCTATGTAGCCATTCTTTATTCATAAAATAAAATTTGTGCTCAGAATAGTTTTATTAGAAAAAAAATGCCAGAAGAAAAATCTAACAGTGACCAGCAGAATGTTTGAAGACCAGCACAAGCAAAGAGAAAATGAGAAAGAAAGAATAACTTTTATAATTTTTTTGTCTCCTAAATTTGTATATTCACCGATGTTGTAAAGAAGGGTGTACTTAATTAGTTTGACAAAGAGGTAAGTTACAACTTTACTGTATATCCATTTGGTATACTTCTTATTTTATCATCTGTATTTATGTGCAAATAGAATACTTTCTAAATGACTTAAACTTGAAAGATGGAAGGGAGTAAAATTGCTGATACTGTTTTTAGTATAGAATTCCATGTTGTTTTTCCTCTTTTTTTGAGAATGAGGTGTCTCTACCTGGCTCCATCCCAAAGAGGATGTAATAGAGAGGTTTGCGGAGATCTTAGAGCTTTATCTCGGTCACTTCTCCAGGCCTGACTGCACTCTCCCTCTCTGATACTGCTATTTTAAACATCTCCTGCATGCATTTTGAATGTAGTATTCATTCCTTTTTATAGCTCCTGAGGTGAAAGTCCAACTTCTCCAGGAAGCAGCTGCTGGGTAGATAGTACTGCAGACAAATTTTCCCCACAGCGGTTCAGAGCACCTGCCAGTTAGCAGAGAAGTTGAAGTCCTTCCAGATCCAAATAGCTCACATTCAGGTCCATGTGGGAGAAAGCAAGCTGGTTTAGTTGAACTCAAAAACTAAAAAAGTAGAAAAGACAAAAAAATCTCCAATCTGAGTCGTGATTAAAGCCATTTGAGCAAAGCTAGTCCGAAACAAACTTTTCGGATATGTAGCCCCTCTTCCTGTTTATATTCTCAGCCTCATTCATCAAGCCTGCCTTTGTGGGAGCCTGGGTGGCTCAGTCATTAAGCATCTGCCTTTGGCTCAGGTCATGATCCTGGGGTCCTGGGATGGAGTCCCACATCGGGCTCCCTGCTCAGTAGGGAGTCCGCTTTTCCCTCTACCACTCCCCCTGCTCTCTCTCTCTCTCTCTCTTTCTCTCTCACACACATACACAAATAAATAAATAAAATCTTAAAAAAAAAAATCCTGTATTCATGTATTCACCATTCTTCATGCAGGGATAGTAAGGCCTACCTACCTCTCAAAATGCTTTTGTTAGTTTTAGATGAGATAATATAATAATACATTGTCTATTCCTCTTAACCCATAGTCGTCATTCAGCAAGTGGGATTTATTATTATTATCAAAAGATGATAATTAGACCTTCCCTATTTTCTTTAGTTATAATGTATAAGCTCTTTTTTTCTCTATCCATACTAATTTTACATAATATATGTTAATTTATATGTTGAGTGATTTACAAATAATGTCCCGAAGAACTCTAAATTTAAACATTTCTTAGCATTGACCCTGAAAACATAGACATATATGCTTACATGGAAACCTGACTTAAATGAATCAATGGAAAGAATAAGATAAAGTGGTATTATAGAAAACCATGGTTTAATTATAAGTTAAAATAATTGATGTTAATGTTTGGAATTCGCTGACTAATCCAAAACCAAATGTTAAAGTTTTGTAGGCATTGAAAATGTTGGATTATAAATGTGTCTTTAAATATAAGTGTATTTTTAAATTATTTAATTTAAATAATCTAAATAGTGCATTAAAATAACACTAAAAGTTATGAGTTTACCCTCTTGCTTGATCATACTAAAAGTTCCCATCTTTTAGGAGTTAGGTATGGTTTTATATAAAACTCGAGAAGTATTATTTTCAGGTTTCCCCCCTCTGATTTACAATATTAAAATATATAAGTAGTAGGCGCCTGGGTGGCTCAGTTGGTTAAACAACTGCCTTCAGCTCAGGTCATGATCCCAGAGTCCCGGGATCAAGTCCCACATCGAGCTCCCAGTTCCACGGGGAGTCTGCTTCTTCCTCTGACCTTCTCCCCTCTCATGTTCTCTCTCACTCTCTCTGAAATAAATAAATAAAATCTTTAAAAAATACATATATATATATATATATA
>RCUC01109166.1:0-11197 GCA_003697995.1 Taxidea taxus jeffersonii
CTAGGTCAATTTGATAGCCAGGCCCAGCTGGAAGCAGACTGAAGAGAGTAAAAGTAAAATCTGGCCTTTCCTACAATTTCCTACATTTTCATCTGGTTTATGCAATGCATACTTGACAGCCTTTGAGAATCCCAAAGAATGAAGGTCCACACACTTGTGGGTTTCAGTCCCACTGAAGACCATTCCTGCAAGAGGTGAGTCATGAATGGACTCCAAGCACACCTTCCCTCTTAACCCCAATGTGTAATTTCCAAAAGATCCCTACTTTATAGTCATGAATGGATTAGAAAAACGGGTATCTGGAAACAACAGTCTGGCTAGGAGGCACACTAGGCTGGAAGCCGGTCCCTACTAGGGTTAGAGCATGAGACACCTTGACTGTGGACTTCAGCCTCAGGACCTCTTAGATTATTACCCTCAGTTGGTCCTGAGGGTTTTACCTAGATGGGGGGGGTGAAAGCTGACTGCAGCGACCTTGTCCTTCACCATGTCAGTGAGGACCAAAGCCCTCTAACTCCAGAAATGCCCTTCACCGTAAAAGAGGTGGTGAGTCATACAGGAAAAAGCACTGTGTTTCTGAATAACATTGGAGAAATTGTCCTCTCTCTGTCCCCATCCCTTTACCCCTAATCCCAGGAAAACATTTCTGTGAGGTGCCTCTATTTTAGCTCACTAATGACTGGTGCATATTAATTATCTAATGTGAAGTAACAATTAGGTCAAAACCTAGCAGCTTAAAGCAGCAAAAATTATATCTCACCTTTTCTGTGTGTCAGGACTCCCAGTGTGGCTTAGCTGAGTGCCTGTGGCTCTGAGTCTCTCCTGACGGTGCAGTCAGACTGTCAGTTGGGGCCGCATCTCATCTACGAGGATGCCTCCATCATGTGTGCATCTCCACAGGGCTGCCTTACAACATGGTACCTGGCTTCCTCCCAGGGCACATGATGGAAGAGAGAGTAAGCTTCCAAGACAGAGCAAGTCTTTTTTTTTTTTTCTTTTTTTAAATTCTAGTATAATTAATATACAATTTAATTAGTTTCAGGTGTCAGTGATTCAACAACTCTGTAGGTTACTCAGTGCTGACCATGAAAAGTGTATTCTTAATTCCCTACACCTATTTAACTCATCCCCCACCACCTCCTCTGAGGCAAACCCCAATTTGTTCTCTTTATTTAAGAGTCTGTTTTTTGTTTGCCTCTTTTTCTCTTTGCTCAGTCATTTCTTAAATTCCACATATGAGTGAAATCGTGCCTTTCTCTTTCTCTGACTTACTTCACTCAGCATTACACTCTCTAGATCCATTTGTGTTGCAAATGGCAACATTTTATTCTTCTTTATGGCTGAGTAATATTCCATTATATATTCCACATAGAAGTCACAGTCTTTCTACAACCTAGTCTCAGAAGTGACATCCATTACTTGTTTGTTCTCCATTTGCTTGTTTTGTTTTCCATTACTACATCCATTACTTGTTTGTTCTCCATTTGCTAGATGTGAGTTAGTATGTGAGCCCAGCCTACACTCAAAACGTGGAGATGATGCCAGTGTAAATGCCAGGAGGTGTGGATCACTGTGGGTCAACCTAGAAGCTGCCTACAACAATAAAACTCAATTTTATCTATTAGCACCACAGATGTGGGTCGCTCTGCCTCCATAGGTTCTCTAGACTGTTCTGTAGTCATTTTGTTTTTCTCCATTTCATTCCATGTGTTTAACCTAAATATTTTCCATTCTTATTATTTTTCAGTGGGCAACCTGAATTCCTACTTCATGACCAAAGATAAGTCATCTAACCATTGTCCTCCCTAGCTTCTTTCTTTACTTCAGAATTTATTTGTATTTATACCCAATTCCCTCTTCTTCTCTTATCTCTGAAAGAAGGGATGAGAGTGAGAAAGAAATGTAATTTTGTGAGCAGAGATTCTGGCTCAGATCATGATCTCAGGGTGGTGAGACTGAGCCCTGCACTGGATTCTGTACTGGGTACTGGGCGTGGAACCTACTTAAAACATTCTCTCTCTCTCTCTCCCCTTCTGCCCCTCCCCCTCCATCTCCAATTTTTTTTTTAATTAAAAAAACATATATTTCTAAACTGGAGCTCTGATAATTATTCTACATCTTCTCAAAAGCCTTCAGTACTTATCATAAGGCATACACTATTAAAGCCTATGGTCCTTGGTTGCACATCAAATCCCACCATAAATGATGGTGGTAGTGTCTTTCCCACAGTCTTGATCTACCCCAGGAGCATGCTGGGAGGTCCAGAGCATTAGCACCACAGATAGAGCCCTTAGCCAATGAGGACAATATCTCAGCCTTCTAACTCCTCAATAGAGCAATTATTAGAGGACCCATAGGGGGATCATGGCCCACAGAGGTAACCAGTGCCATGTGGAGCCATATTAGAGCCTGAGGCAAAAGAAATATGTATGCTCCTATCTATAATTTTTAAACGTATTTTTAAATGGTTATTGGTTTTCAATAAACCATTGATATTGAAAATGTTATTGAGTTTATTTCCACTAAAAACAGTAAAATCATAATAAACTTTGTTTTTGATGTAAATGTTTCAATTTAAAATAATGGTGTGAATTTTAATATACCTACTTTTCCATTTTTCTTTTTTTTAAATTTTTTTTACTTTTCAGTTTTTCAATATACTTTTCAGTTAATGTTTGGAAGAAAACTCACTGTTTTAAAAAGACATAAAAATGTATTTTATTATTTTTTCTTTTGACCCAGGCTCCACTATGGCTTAACACAGCATTGTCAGATCCCTTATTTATTTAAAATTTTGAAGATTTCTCTGGAGGGGCTTGAGTGGCTCAGTCAGTTAAGCCTCTGACTCTTGACATTGGCTCAGGTCATAAACTCAGGATCATGAGACTGAGCCCTATGTAGTGCTCCCTGCTCAGTAGGGAGTCTACTGGAGAGTCTTCCTCTCCCTTTGCCCCTCCTCTCCTCTTTCTTTCTATCTCTAAAATAAATAAGTCTTTTTTTAAAATTTAAATACTAATAATTTTTTATCAAGGTGTTTTTTGGTGTTAATTTTGATGTTTTAATTTTTTTCATTAGAATATTGTTCACTTTTAATTACTAAATGTTTGTCATTTCTTACATTCTATATCTGAGGTAAGTGCTTCCCCTACTTCACCCCTGTGGTCATCTGCATGTTCATTGTTATGTGCTTTTCTCCCTTCCCTGCCTCTCCCTTCATCCTGACTCCTGGGATTGTTTTCCAAATAAACTACCTAAAATCTTCACTTTAGGACTGGTTCTTGGAGGAATCCAGATTAAGACATCCTCTGTGGTCTAGCAAAAACTGACTGTCACAGAAACACCTCCACCACTGTCCCCCGAAGCTATGCTCAGCCAAGTCAGGGGGTTTTCTACTTCCACCTTAATTAAATGTAATAAAATACATGAAAGCCCTTTATCAAAAAGCACTATATAATTACGATTGTTATCGTAATAATTATACGTTATTATTGCAATTGTTATCAGCTTGTTTATTCACAGAACTCCCTCTCCCTAGGATTCTTCACCAGTCGAAAAATTAGTCATGCCACTCCCCACCTAAAGTCACTGTTCCCACATCTCCTCACTCAGATTTATCCCCTTTTTCTCTGCCCCCCTATCGTAGTGGTAACCCATGTGATTACCCCTTATGTATATAGAAGGGGCTTATATCTTGGGTATTTTAATACATATTATTTCTTTTATACTGTCAGTCTGAAGAAATGGAGACATACCCATTATACCCTGCCTTGCCTATCTCACACTAAATGTTGCTGCATCCACTTAAAGGAAGAATTCAATAATTCAATAAATTCAAAACCAATGACAGAGCCTCCACTTGAGTGAACAGAGCAGGTGGGGATATACACAAATATATTCATAGCCCAGCTATCAGAGAACACAGCGCACCAGATTACTTGGCTTGATAGGTCTCTCGGTTGGTAGGTTCAGGAACATGCCCGCCCAGCAAGCTGGAGGTAGATTTGGCAAGCAACGATACGCAGAAGTTTTCAGCCTCACCCAACCACTAAAGGTTCTACCTTTCCTTTACCAAACTCTCCGTGAAGTGTTGCTTGCCTTGATATGCATCGGGTGAGAAATATTCCTAACAGGTGTCCTCAATCAGGTCCAGAATTGGGGCAGGAGAAAAAAATAGCTGGCATCTGCTCTGATCCTGATGATAGGGTTGATTTAAACCCTGGCAAGCTCTTCTCAAAACCACCTGGCATTAAGTCTCAACACACCCACACATGCCAGTCGGTTAACATTTTATAGGACTTTCATAAATCTCCAGGTTCTCCAAACTGCTCAACAGACAGCTGAATTTTCCTTGGCCAAGATTAAACTGATCGTGCCATCTTCTCCCCCACCTTGCCAACAATTCAGGGGGTACAGGGCCCCACGAAAAACACTCCATATTTCCATCCCATAGCCTTTCTCTACCATCTAAGTCATTATCAAGTTCTTCATCTCGGTATTATTCATACCGTGGATAGAAGAAACCTAAATCATAGAGTAATGATTAAGGAAATTGATTCCTTTTCACAGGACTATAAATAGAAAAAATATACTAACAGTAATAAACTGCTAGTACTATTATTAATTATAATATTTGGATTATACAAACATGGATGATTTTTTCTCCCCTTTATTCATAATCCATTTGAAGTATTATGAACCTGTAGTCCTTTCACAGATGTATCTGAAATAATGATACAATGTACACATTTTTAAAAGAAGAGCTGCCTGGACATTGTGAATTGGGGAAAAGTCTTAAAAGAAGGGCATTTGGGAATGGAATGTTTTAGTCCAATACTTTGCCTTGATAAAGACATTCACAAATTCTGAAGGTGAGTGGTGTTACTGTGTGTGGTTTTATGTGTATGTGTGACATCTAGTTGTAATGCTCATAAATGTTTAACAACTGGCTCTAACAAGTTATATTCCATGTGGAGCACTTGCGGATTTCTGTGGTATAAATATTCCCATTGTAGCCAAGAGCTAGGCAGAGATGCACACCATTGATCTCATTAGACTGGAGGAGCCCAGCCAGCCCAGTGTACCACTGGACTTCATTTTCCCATCCAGGGCTTTCCTGAGCCAATGGATAACCACTTACACGTGGCTCCTAGAGAACAATTAATTGTGGTCAGTTTGAAGTTCCCCTCCAAAGTTCACAGCTCCTTGACAAGACAAACCCAAGACGAAATACAAGATAGAAGGGGCAGATAAACACCTTGGTCTGTCTGTTCCCTTTCCTCAAGTCCCTCTTCTGTCACCTGGACCACTGGAGCTTAAAAAAAAAAAAAGCTTAAAAGCTTTAGGGTTTTAAAGTCCAAAGATCAGAGAAAACTCTGTGTGGACTTTTTTTTTTTTTTTTTTTAAGAGAAATGGCCAAGTTATGAAAAACTTTAAATGTAAAAAAGAAAAAAAATGAGTAAAGAAGAGCAGTCAGCATCATTTGGATTTGTAAATAAACATGAGAAAACCAAAATATCGTTGGAAAACCGATCAAGGAATTGCAGGGCTAATAGGGTCCTTGGTGAATATCTAAGTGAACAATACATTGTATAGAAAAGAAACCTGAAAGCGAGAGACTCTTTTTTTTTTTTTTTTAATTGCCTTGGAAATGTGGGAAACCATTGCATTTCCTTTTTTTTTTAAGATTTTATTTATTTATTTATTTATTTATTTTGGACAGACAGAGATCACAAGTGGGCAGAGAGTCAGGCAGAGAGAGAGGAGGAAGCAGGCTCCCTGCCGAGGAGAGAGCCTGATGTGGGGTTCGAGCCCAGGACCCTGGAGTTATGACCTGAGCCAAAGGAAGAGGCTTTAACCCACTGAGCCACCCAGGTGCCCCCAAGGTGAGAGAATCATAAGTGATTGATTCAAGTCAGATTTCAGCTCACTGTGCTCTGATTCCAAATACATTGCTTTTGTCATTAATTTGGCACCATATAAAGATTCGTGTGAGCTTCAATTTTAGAGGATCATTTAATATAATATTTCAAGACAATAAAGTCACTATTTTTTTTATATTTTCCCCCATTGAGGTAAAGGTTTTTTCTTTTTTTTAAATATCTTCAATCAGTTTCTATTCTAAGCAGAGATTTTTTTTTCAACACCTAACAGGCATTGATGTTCATGGCAAATGAAACTTCCTCCCAAACATTTTGCTCCCCGATGCAAAACAGAAGCTAAGCTGCACATGGTACACCCCTCCCATTTCATCAAAGGGAGTGTGTCCCCTGCACATCCTGCAAAGAGGCCACATCTTTGACTTTGCTGCTGATGTTAGTCTTTGGTAATGAAGTTCAGAAATGACTTCCTCAGGAGAACCAGCAGCTTGTTTCTGCTGCTACTGCCCGTAGGCTGCATCTAGTCACAAGTGACTACATTTCTGACTGAAAGCCTGTACACACTGAAACCTTGTTAAACTATCCAGTTTAAAAAAAAAGAAAAAAAGAAACCCAAATTGGTATCCAAGCTTATAGCCTCACCCTCAAATTTGTTAATTTTATGAGCATGTCTTGGGGTGTGCAAACTAAGCCACACACATCAGACGCACTAGAAAGGTTTCTTGATTTGTCCACATAACTCACGTTAGAATATCAACGGAGCATTTCTAATTAGGAGCATGCAAATATTTGTTAATATTCTGTGTCACTAGTTGGAATAGAGATTCAGTCTCGGGATAAAAATTAGACACTCATGCTACAATACAAGCAGCGAGAAGAAAATAACTGGTTTGGCTTCAATGAAAACATCAACACAAACCCATTGCTGAGGTTTCATAAATTTCACAAAAACCTTTTTAGGCATAATTCTTGGGCTGATATACAAAACCAATAAGCTTCCAATACTCATTATCAATTTCTTCTGGGTTATTTTGGACGGAGATCAGAAGGTATCCAATAGGCCTAGAGAATAATATTTTGGGAAAACAGGAGGACCATTACTCCAAAAACCCTTACTTCTGTAGTTGACATTTTTCCTGCAATGAGGGTTTGAAATGTAGAAAATCCACTCAGGTACTACGACGGATTCATATAATGATTTGAATGAATCTGGACTGTAGTATCATACTCAAGAGAATGCTTCAAAATTGCTTAAGAGTTATTTACTTACTTATCTACTTTCAGAGCTGGCAGATAACTTGGGGGAGACTCTGTGGTCACTTGCTAGAGTGTGGTCTCAGATTCACAGTACTGACATCACCTTGGAGATATTAGAAGGACGGGATCCTAAACCTACTGAATACTAAACCTACTGAAGGGTCTGCATTTTACCAACATCCCAGGGGATGCACATTAAAGTTCAGATGTGCTGACTTAGACCTGTTTCACATCTGGAACAATTAAGAAATTGTTTCAAGGGCTCATAGCTGGTTAACGAATGATCAAACCTCAAGCCCAGGGCTCTTGAATTCCAGAAGTAAGCCTTTCCCCTGCTTTCCTTTCTGTCTTTTGATACATTTTTAGGCAAAATGGGCAACTCTTCCCACACTACCACTTAATACTAGTTCAGTTGCTATTAATGTCAATCATTGCCAGTGTTAGGTTTGACTGGATCTATGCTTTGCTATGATTTAAGTTTTGACATCCTTTTATGTTAATGCAGTCCCAACTTTGACATGTGTGCAATGGCCATAAAGTCATGAAGGAGGTATTGGTTGGCAAAGACAGCTCTACTCAGGAGGACTAGACCAAGGTTTTTGAGAGTCTTTGTCAGTTTACCAGCAAATCAGAGAAGCTCATTCCCCCACCCCCACTGATGCAATTAGGAAGAAGCAGAATGAGGCCTTGACATCACTGCATTTTCCTGGAACCAACAAAATAGAACTTCCTTTCAGAAGGATGGCTAAGTACAGACCAACAGAAGGGAAAAGTTCAGCTGATAACTTTCAGTGAACAGGAGATTCACAGCTGGTGAGAGTGATTTGGAAGCAGATCATAGGAAAAGTGGTTTATCTTCTATTACCCTAAGAGGAATGAGCTAAAGAATATGGCTTGTTTTCTCCAATCTCTTAAATCATATCAATGAAAAACAACAGCTAGTACACAGCAGGAAAGCAGGGAGGGAGGAGATGGCACTGAAGCTGAATCATTGCAAACAGGCAACCATCTCAGTGTTTCAGCTGAAAGTCTGAAAACTAGCACAACAAATTTGCAGTTGATTTTGACCACATAGTTTGCCAGATACCCATATCTTAAGACGCTTTTACATGATTATAGCCAAATGGGAACAAGAGATGCCATTGCCATTTGACAGTTAAGAAACTGAGACTTAGAAGAGTTCAAAGACACTCTCAAGGTCATATGGTAAGATGAAAACAAGGATGAAGATCCTGTGTCTCCGATCATTCAGGGCTCAAATTCAGCATAATACCCACACTGGCTGCCTAAACTTCAAGCTGGATTTCCCAGATGGAAGGAATCCTGCTTATTTTTTGTTTAACACATTCCTAGAAGAGACCATTTAATAAAAGCGGACGTAAATTTCAAGATCAAGAATATAGGTTTGCTTTGGAGGAATCTATTCTCTGGAATTTAAAATGTTGACATCCCTTTATGTTAATAATACCCAGCCTTAGAAATTTGGGTCAAGTGTGAGGAAGGTCAAGAAAAATATGTCTGCATCAGTTGGCAAAGAATAAAACATTTAAGAGGACTGGACAGGGGTCCTTATAGTCTTTGGGGCTTAATTAGTGTCTCAGTAGTACCTGTGGCTTTGAGCAGTGCTCCTACTTCTGCTTCCTAACTTTAGGGAAGGATAATTTGGCCTCAAAGCTACAGACAGCTGTGAAACTGAATGCTCTATTGGAGCATTTTAAATAGCACATTTGGCCCTTTGGAGGTAACTAAATGGGTTTCACTTCTACAGATTTATATGACTTGCTCTTCTGCCCAAATTTCTACCTCTTCCGCCTGACTCACTGGCAGTGCTTTCTAATAGAGTCCTTCATTCCTCACTCCCTACAGCACGTAAGGTAAGCTGGGATGGACTTCACACAAAGCTGGCAAAACTTTCTTCCTTTCAGATGCTAGAATTTTTATTTTTAGTCAAAGCATCTCTTCCCTTCTGTAGCAACACACTGAAAAGAACAAACTGCGGACTGTCTAGTCTTGCAACCTAGCAGGGAAGGGATGGTTTAAGAAATGGTTTTCAACCTTGTCTGCGCAACAGAATCATCTGGGGAGCAGCAACTCATCCCCATGTCAGACTATTAGCCAATATAATTTGAACAAAACCAGCTGGGTAAGCCCAGCCATTGGCCTCCCTTAAGGAATTCACCAGGTAGGTCCAGTGCTTAGCTAAATTTGAGACCATGTGTTTTAAAGCAATTCTTCTCAGACTTTGGTAAGGATCTGTAGCACCTGGAGGCTCCTGGGCCCAACAACCAGTTAGCAGGGAACCGACTCTGTGCTGCTCAGAGTGTGGCCCTCCAGCCAGCACAATGGCATTCCCCAGGAGCTTGTTAGAAATGCATATTCTCAGGTCCCACCTAGGACCGAGTCACTGCTGGTGAAGCTTCTGAATCATCAGGATTACTAAATCTCCAAGCACTACTGATATTCGGAAGTCTGAGCACGGCTGGTCTAAAGAAAATGGTAAGTGAGGCACCTCCGTGGCTCGGCTGGCTAAGCATCTGACTTGACTTTGGCTCAGGTCAGGATCTCAGGGTCTTGGGATCGAGTCCCGCCTCGGGCTTTCTGCTCAGCAGGGAGCCTGCTTCCTTCTCTTCCTTTCTGCCTCTCTGCCTACTTGTGATCTCTCTCTGCCAAGTAAATAAATAAAATCTTAAAAAAAAAAAGATTCTCTCTATTGCTCTCCCTCTGCCACACCCCCATTTGTGCGCTCTCTCTCTAAAAAAAAGAAAGAAAAAAAGAAGCTGGCAAATAAAAATGCCTTAGCACTGATAACAGCTGAAAATAATATCTCAGCGCTACTATTTCTGGCAACGCTAATATTTCAATCTCTCATTAACTGCCTAATTTGTCCATTGATTCCATAAAACTCTGATACCTGTAGAAAACCTAGCCAAATCCATTTCTGAGCCAACTTCCCATCCCACCTTGTCCATTTGGATGAATATTCCTTATTCTCTCACAAACAGTTCCTATGAATGCTGAGGTCAGCTCAAAAGGAAAGAACCCCCTATTGCTAAATCAAGGCTTCATGAAAATTAATGTAATGATAGGTCTGCCAAGGACCCAGAATCTCATTTTCCCTAAAGTCTGCAGAAAGGGAGTTTAACTTGAAAGCAAAACCCATGACATCTCTGAGGGAAGTGTCTAGGATAAAAATATATGTAGGAAGACCAACATATTTGCTCCTGCTTCAATCAGAAATGCTGTTCTCATTCAAGCTTCTAGCCTGCTTCATGAGGCTCAGGCAGGGCTCAGACACAAAGCATGCAAAAGACAGAGCTTCTACCTGTCCCCAAAGCACAGTCCCCTTCTCCAGCCCCTCTTCCTCCAACACACATCCTTGGAAAGAACACCTTGTTCACCTCTCTTGACTCCGATTATCTATCTGCCAGTCCTCCGAGTTACCTGAACACTCCCCTCCCCCATATTTTAGTTTCTGTTCAGCCATTGTCTGCAATCAGGCAAAAATTGTCCTAAAGCTGAAACAGAATGTCAAAGTCACTAACCATTCCAGGGTTATATTTCGGTATTATCTTTGAGCGGTGTTATAATGCAACTGTGAGCTCGCCGCTTTTAACCTGCGGAACTCCAAAGGTTTGAAGGTCCTGATCGTTGATACACAAATCATGCCTTCTTGGCCTCCATCCATTTTGAGCTCACTGACAAAAGCTGAGGCTATTACTTATAAGCACAAGTCAATTTTTTCCCCCTAATTAAAATACTACCTCACTTTACAATATGTGGTAAAAAAACAATCACTAGTGTTACAGACACCTGACTGACATCAGGGAAACAAACGTGAAAAGTAGACTAAATATTTTCTCTTTGAGATTTTGAGTGGCAGGACCAAGAATTCGCCTTTTCCAGCAGAAGAAAGAAAGATAAATCTGAGAACAGTGGGGGTGAACCTGACTTAAGTCAAAACTCCCCACAGAGAGCAGCAAGCTTCTGATGCTGGGTGTGGGTTGTGCATAATATATTATTTCCCACCCTTCTTGGCTTATAGATGGTGCAAGAGGAATAGAATG